>VIEB01001297.1:60446-73335 GCA_006547085.1 Malus baccata | reverse complement strand
TGTCCATTAAGGTAAGTACCCCTTGGTATGCCGATTTGGTCAATTTCTTGGTGTCGAAGCAGGTTCCTAACACCCTAAGCAAAGTCCAATGTGATAAGCTAAGGTCTGATGCACGTTTTTATGTTTGGGATGACCCATATTTGTGGAAAATCTGCCCTGATCAGATTGTGCGTCGTTGTGTGCATAATTCGGAGTTTCATTCAATTTTAAGCTTTTGTCACACATATGCATGTGGTGGCCATTTTGGCATGCAAAGAACAGCTCATAAAGTGTTACAATGTGGATTTTATTGGCCTAGTATCTTTAAGGATGCTAGAACTTTTTGCTTGACATGTGATAAATGTCAAAGAACCGGAAATATAAGTGCCAAGGACCAATTGCCGCAAGTTTCTATCCTAAATGTTGAAATTTTTGATGTTTGGGGTATTGATTTTATGGGTCCCTTTCCTTCTTCGTATGGTTTCATGTATATATTGCTTGCGGCTGATTATGTGTCAAAGTGGGTGGAAGCAAAAGCCACCCGGACTAATGATTCTAAAGTGGTTGCTGATTTTATTAGAACTAACATCTTTGCAAGGTTTGGCATGCCACGTGTGATCATTAGTGATGGGGGGTCTCACTTTTGCAACCGGACCATTGAGGCGTTGTTGAGGAAGTATAATGTCAATCATAAAGTTTCCACACCTTACCATCCTCAAACAAATGGCCAAGCCGAGGTTTCCAACCGTGAGATCAAACAAGTTCTTGAGAAGACCGTTGGGCCTACAAGGAAGGATTGGAGCTTACGGTTAGACAATACATTATGGGCATATCGAACGGCTTATAAGACACCCATTGGCATGTCCCCATTTCGGCTAGTCTATGGCAAGCCATGCCATCTACCCGTGGAGCTTGAACACAAGGCACATTGGGCAGTCAAGTCCTTCAATATGGATGTGGACACGGCTGGAAATCATAGAAAGCTTCAATTGAACGAGCTTGAAGAGATTAGGCATGATGCTTATGAGAATGCTCGAATTTATAAAGAGAAGACCAAGGCATTTCATGACAAGATGATTAGAGGGAAAACATTCACAATTGGGCAGAAAGTGTTGCTATTTAATTCTCGTTTACGGTTGTTTCCCGGTAAGTTACGATCTAAGTGGATTGGACCGTTTGTTATTACTAACGTATCTTCTTATGGTGCCATCCAGATTCAAAGTCTCAAAACAGGTCATGAATTCCAAGTGAACGGACACCGTTTGAAGCCATATTATGAGAACTTTGTTGAACAAACCGTGGATGATATTTCTTTGGGTGCCGTGGGCACAAATGGAGAGTGAATAGGCTTTTTGTCCGGCTTTACGACGTTAAAGAAAGTGCTACTTGGGAGGCAACCCATGCATACAACAAAGGAAGCCCTAGGCATCACTCCAATTCCAGATTTGCGTTCCTAAAACCCTTCTCTTTGTTGTTGTTTATAATCTGCCAGTTTATTTGTTTACTTGCTGTTTGTGTGTTTCCTTTTGTTTGGTATGCTTTTATGCTTGTGTTTGTTTGTGTCTTAGGGTACCTTCCAACACAATGATGAGGATTCGGTTTGTAATTACATGGCTGTTAAAGAGAGTGATTAACGTGGATGAAAGTTTGATTTACTCTTTGTTTATGCTTAGTTGTGGTTATAACTTATGAATTCACATGCAATCATAAAGAAAAAAATCAGTTTTTGTAACATGCTTGAAGGAAGGAACTCAAACTAACGCTACAACCTTGTGAGACTTGAGCCTAAACGTTTATTTGGAGAGTTAAAATCTGTGCATTCTTTGTTTTCTAAAGTCGTTGCATGATCTCATTATTCTTTGCTTGGTTGCTACTTAGAAGGCGTTTCATCATTTAGTTCCAAATGCTAGAACTCATGCCCATTTCATTCAAAGCATGTTATTGATTTGCATAACACATATTCAAGATGAAGTTGTGTAGTGACCACCACCTTAGCCAAAAAGCCGTAAATCCCCTCTGTTATTATGTTTTGTAGGTTTTTAACCCCGTTGAGCCTTGTTAGCCTTCATTATTTGTTAACCCATGTTTTCCTCACCTAGCCTAGTTTAGGACCATCCATACCCTTGTTTTTAAAGCATAGTAAAACATGATTCGAATTGAATTCCTTTTGATCTATGTTAGCAGAAAACAAGTGTGGGGGAAGTATTTTTCATGAGGAATTGTGTGCCATGGGCACGGCAAAGAAAAGAAAAGAAAAAAATTTCGTGGAAAAAGAAAAAAATGAAGAAAAAAATATGAAAAGTATGAAAAAAAAAAGAAAGTTGAAAAGTTGAGAAAAAGAGTTCCAAAGTATTGTTTGTTGAAGTAAGGGTCCAAAACAATGAATTCGGCCCTAAGGAGTTGTTTAAGTCTTCCCCTTGTGTTTTAAAGTTAATTTCTGCAATCTAAGTGAATTCTAAGTCTCAATTTTATTGCTTTGCTTACTATTGCTTGAAGAACGTTTGTTTTCCTTATCCTTTCCTTGTTAACCAACACCCCAAGCCCCATTACAACCCTTAACTTCTATCTTGAGTGTTATGTGTTTCAATTTGTGGAGTTTGAATTTGGTATGAGCATATGGTGTCACTGGTTCTCGCATCTAAGTAGTAGCATTCCATTCATGAGATCATATCTAAACATGCTGCTTAACTCTAGAAATTGCGTTCTTTGTGATACATATATGTGAGCATTCGTTTTCATATCTACATCAATCTTCTCACATATGATTAGTGTAGGGTGTGTAGTTAGAAAATCTGAGTGAAAATAGAGTGTATATCTTGTAAGGAATTGAGGGAATTCTCTAAGGGATGTTACTACATTCAAAGCATTGTTTTAATTGATTACTTGTGAACTAGTAAGTGGTGCGAAATAGATAAGCACACAAATTAAACCCTCTTTTGTCAAATTGTAGTAAAGATGTTAAGTAGGGATCGTTATAAACCGGGGATTAGGAGGGATTGCTAAACTCTTGAAAACTGACTCAATAATGTAAAAACAAAGTTTAAAACACTAAACTAGACTCAAAGAATGTAAAATTAAAAGTTAAAACACCAAAATAAAGCAAAGGAACCAAAACAGCAAATAAACACTCAAAACTGCCTTAGAAGCACAATCTGGGCAGTTTTGAGTACTAACACAAATTTGGACGAATTTATGTTATAACTTGACTCAAAACACTAGAAAACATAAACTAACACACTTTCTAACTAATCTAGGACTCTAAAATAAAGGGGGATTTTGTTTTGACGAAAATTAAAATAAAGAAAACAGATTGGAAATAGGGCAGATTGTAAAAAACGATTTTGGTGAAATAGATGGGTAGAAGGCTAGTTAGGAGGTTCTTCTCCACACATGACACACTTGCAAACAAAACGATTTTCAGTTGTTTTTCCAATAAATTATGAAACTCAACACCCCAAGTTAATTAGATACGCTTAAATTAACCTTCAAGTTCTCCTAAAGTTAATGAATTGGATGGGAAAACGCATACAACAGTTCAAAGCATTCCTCAAAGGTTCCTTACGTGATGAGCACAATAAAGATACAATCAAGAATCATGAAGCACAATGAGAACTATAAGTGTTGACGAGGCATTCGTTACTATGATGAGCATGAAACTAGTGCCAAGAATTCATTCAACGCGATCGTTTTCAAGCGACCTTCACTACAAAATAAAAGAAAGAAAACACCTAAACGTGCCAGCGATCCAAATTGCACAGCAGGTTCGTCTAAGAACCTTCCTCCTCTTCCTTGGTTGCGGCACCAGGTTTTGTGATGGTTTTTGGGGGTTATGGATGGTGTAGAATGATGGGTTTATGGCTGGGATAGGGGTATGGGACGGCTAGGGGGGTTTTAGGTCAGAAACTATGGAGTTTTGTGAAGGATAGGTGCAGCTAGGGATGGTGGATGAAGTCTGGCGTGAATGGTTGATTCAATGGTGTTTTGTGGCTACAACAAGGAAGGTTATTTAAAGGGACTAGGAAATTAAAAACCCTAGGCTAATTAGGTAATCAGGAATTAAGTTTATAGCTTCTAGAATTAAGGAAACAAATCAGAAAATTAAAGGAAAGGGCAAGGGAAATTCGACTAGGGTTTAAAGCACAAAAGGAAGGTGTTTTAAAGTATAAAAACAGGAAATAAGGAAGAGGAAATACCAAGGGGGGTGCGGCAAGGGTTCAAAAGGTGCAAGAAATGTGTATTTGATGTCCTAGAATGCTTAGGAAGTCTTCATAATTGCTGGAACTTTTAGGGACATTTAGGAAAAATCAAACCAAAGGAGGAAACTTTGGCTTAACTTTCCTATTTCAAGTAGGAATCCTTGTTGGAGTAGGAATCCTTGTTCTTCTAGGAATCCTCAAGTGATTAGGAATCCATCTTCAATTAGGAATCCTTCGTTGATTAGGAATCCTTCGTCGATTAGGAATCCTCCTTCATGTAAGCACTTTCCTACTTCAACTAGGAAACTTTGTTCAAGTAGGAATCATCATCTTCAAGTCTTCAAATTCGTCCAAACCTTGGCTCCAAATATGTGACATGCATTCCAAGCTCCATTTTGCTCCAAAATGCTCCAAAATGCATCTTCTTGCATCCTTTGGCCTTAAAACCTGAAAACACAGCAAACTAGCTTAAAAGACTACTTTAACTAAGAAAACACCATGGAAATGCATAAGAACTAGCTAACTAAGGCGCATAAATATGCTCCTATCAGTAAGTAGTGGCTTTAATTAAGTATGTGCTTGTGTAAAGATGACTCAAATCTGTGGGGATAACAATCTTTAACATGTCATGTGCATTGGAAATCCCTGAGGCAATCGTTGGAAGGTTTAGGTTTTGTTTTGGTTAGTTTGTTTCATTTTGTTTCCTTTCTTTTGTTTGTTTTGCTCGAGGACTAGCAAAAGCTAAGTGTGGGGCAATTTGATAGGAGCATATTTATCCTACTTAATTGGCTTGTTCTCGTGCATTTAAGTTGTGTTTACTTAGCTATTTTAGTGTTTAAAGTCACTTTTGTGTGTTTTCAGGTTCTAAGGTCAAAGTGTGCAAAAAGAAGCAAAATGGAGCCTTTTGGAGCAAAAGGAATGGATGAATTGAAGTCTTGAAGAAAGTTGGTTTCCTAATCCAAGAAGGATTCCTAATCAACAAAGGATTCCTACTCATTTGAGGATTCCTAGAAGAACAAGGATTCCTACTCCAACAAGGATTCCTACTCGAAGTAGGAAAGTTAAGCCAAGGTTTCCTATTTTGGTTGACCTTTCCTATTCCTAAATGTCCTTAATTTCCAGCCACTTTGGTTACCTTTTATGCACTTTGGGACATAAGACAAAGGCCCTAAACCACCTTTGGACCCTTGCCGCACCTTCTCCTTGTTTCCCCTTCCTTTGCCGTGGGTTACCCTTTCTCACACACCCTTGCCGTGCAAGGGATCCTCTTTCCCATCAATTTTAGGTCATTCACACCTTTCCCTAAACCTAGCCGCACCTCTTAGCCTAATTCCCTTGAGTTTTCTGATTCTATTTCCTATTTAGATAAGTTTTAGACTTAATTTCTGTTTCCCAAAAATAACTTAGGGTTTTAATTTCCTAAACTCTTTTTCTTGGGCATTTTAGGTGTAATCTTTCTTATGTCTTTGATGTTTCAATTCAATAAACTTATTGTTGTGAGTATGAGGACTTAAACCCCCTTAGTTGGGGGGTGATTCGAAACCATGTACATGCTTGCAATTTGATTCGATTACATTCAGTTGTTATTTCATAAGTTATGGATTCAATTCGTTCATCTATTTGATTGATAACTTATTTGTGTATGTTGATTGAGAGTGCACGCTTAGTTTTCATGCATGAATATGATGCTAGATTATGAGGGAGTTTCACCTAATAGTTACAATCTTATAATCACAAGTAGTGAAGGTCGCTTGAAAACGATCGCGTTGAATGAATTCTTGGCATAAGTTTCATGCAATTCATAGTAACGAATGCTTCGTCAATGCTTATGTTTTTCATAGAACGTAATGATTCTTGCTTGTATCTCTATTATGCAATTCATGTAGGGAACTTGTAGGGAATGTTTTGGGTTGTCGTATGCAATCATCCAACTCAATAACTTGTGGAAAAACTGAGGGTTAATTAGTGCAATTCACGGTTAATTTGGGGCGTTGAGTATTCATAGTTTATCGAAAAGCAACTGGAAATCGTTTCGTATGCAAGAGTGACGTGTGTGGAGAATAACCTCCTAACTAGCCTTTTATCCATCCTTTTCATCCAAAAGCGTTTTACAATCTGTTTTGTTTTAAAGTTTCTGTTTTGTTTTCAATTTTCGTCCAAAACAAATCCCCCTTTATTTTGAAGTCTTAGATTAGTTAGAAAGTGTTTTGATTTGTGTTTCTAAGTGTTTTGATTCAAGTTTTCATCCAATTTCGTCCAAGTTCTTGTTAGGTTCTCAAAACTGCCCAGAAAGTGGTTTTTAGGCAGTTTTGAGTGTTTATTTGTTGTTTTGGTTCCTTTGCTTTGTTTTGGTGTTTTAACTTTTAATTTTACATTCTTTGAGTCTAGTTCAGTGTTTTAAACTTTGTTTTTACATTATTGAGTCAGTTTTTAAGAGTTTAGCAATCCCTCCTAATCCCCGGTTTAGAACGATCCCTACTTACATCTTTACTACAATTTGACAAAAGAGGGTTTAATTTGTGTGCTTATCTAGTTCGCATCACTCACACTTATCATCGAACTTGAATGTCACATCCTTATGAAGAAGTAGGCAAAGGGGTTGGGAAATCTTGGAAAAATCTTTGATGAATCGCCTATAGAATCCTGCATGTCCAAGAAGAGAACGAACCTCTCTCACCGAAGTGGGAGAGGGTAAGTAGCGTACAAGATCTATTTTTGATTTATCAACCTCTATTCCCTTTGCAGAAACTATGTGACCTAAAACTATGCCTTGTTTAACCATAAAGTGACATTTTTCCCAATTCAAAACAAGGTTAGTTTCAATGCACCGGTTTAAGATTAAAGTGAGATTATCTAAACAACCATCAAACGAAACACCAAAGACACTAAAATCATCCATGAAAACCTCAATGATCTTTTCCACAAAATCTGAGAATACACTTACCATGCATCGTTGGAATGTGGCTGGTGCATTACACAACCCAAATGGCATTCGACGATGAGCAAAAGTGCAAAATGGACAAGTAAAAGTAGTCTTTTCTTGATGATGCGTAAAATAACTAAACACACAAATTAAACCCTCTTGTTGACAATTGTAGTATGAATAAGTAGGGATCGTTCTAGACCGGGGATTAGGAGGGATTGCTAAACACTCGAAAACTGACTTAGAAACGTAAAAACAAAGTTTAAAACACTAGATTAGACTCAAAGAATGCAAAACTAAAGTTTAAATCACCAAAACAAACCAAAAACTCAAAACAGCAACCAAAAGACTCAAAACTGCCTTAAAAACACTTTCTGGGCAGTTTTGAGCACAAAGCACCAAATTGGACGAATTTGGGTTTTAACTTGTACCAAAACACTTAAAAACATAAACCAAAACATTTTCTAACTAATGTAGGACTTCAAAATAAATGGGGATTTGATTTGGACGAAAATAAACTAACAAAACAGATTGCAAAGTAAAAACAGATTTGAAAACGATTTTGGGGTTTTAAATGGATGATGGATTAGTTAGAGGCTCTTTCTCCACACATGAAAAGTATGCAAACGACTCGATTTCCATTTATTCCTTCATTGAATTATGAATGACAATGCCCCAAATTAACCGTGACATCACTAGTTAATTCTCAAGTTTTCCTTGTGTTATTGGATTGGATGACATCATTCGACAACCCAAAGCATTCCTCAAAAGTTCCCTACATGACATCATAATAAAGATACAATCAAAGATTATTACGTTCAATGAAAACTATAAGCATTGACAAAGCACTTGCAACTATGACATCATGTCACTCATGCTAGGAATTGGACTTAACACGATCGTGACTAACGACCTTCACTACATATGAATATAAGTGTGTGACGATTATGTGAAACAACCTTATATTCTAGCATCATATTCATGCAAGCCAATTAAGTGTCGACCCCTAATTAACAAACACAAATAAGTTATTACTCGCACAGTTAAGCCAATTGCAATCACGATTCAAGAACTCATAACTGGAATTTATCAAATCAAATTGCACACATAGTCATGGCTTCGAAATCACCCCCTAACTAATAGGGTTTAGTTCCTCATAATCGCAACACAAAGATTATTAAACTTAAACATTGAAAACAAAAGAAAGATTACACCTAGAAACGTTCCAACAATCCAACGTCTTGAATGGCAAGCACGTCCAAGGGTCTCCTTCTTTCTCTTTTGCTGTGGCACAAGGGTGTTTGGTGATGATTTGTGGTGGTGGATGGATGTAGGTAGGTTATGGTGAAGGATGGAATGCTTAGAATGGTCAGAAAGGGGTCTTATTTATAGGGAAAGGAAGGGCTATGAATTTATTAAATTTGGAATAAGAAATCAATGGAAAATAGGCAAGAAAGGTGCAAGAATTAAAGAGAATAGGAAAGAAAATTCGGCAAAGAATGTAGGACAGATTTAGGAATGTGTTTTGAGGCATAAAATAGGTAAGAATCCTTTCCTCTTGTATGGCAAGGCTTTAGAACAAAGGGGAATGTAATTTTGGGTCAAAAAACAAGTAAGAAAGAGGGACATGTGCAGATTTTGGAAGAGAAAGGGAAAGGGAATTGCAGCAAGGAAGGATCCTTGCAGATTTGGTGTGGCATGGACATTAGGGAAGGTTTAGGGCTTCTAGAACAACCAATTAAGTGCCCTAATATGTTTTGGAATCCCTTTGTGGCTGGAACATAGGTGAGGAAAGATTAGGAAACTTCCAAGCCAAGAACAGAAGCTATCAAGAATGGAAACCTCCAAGAATAGAAACTTCCAACTTTTAGAAACTTTGGCTTCCAATTTTGAACTCTTCGTTCTTTATTTGTCTTGCATCCAATTCTTCACATCTTCAATCAATCCTACGCTCATTTGATCTCCAATTTCGTCCATCTTCTTAGCTCCAAGCATATGCAATCCATTTGATGCCCAAAACTGTTCCAAAAGGCTCCAAAATGCATCTTTTTGCATACTTTGTCCTTAGAACCTGAAAACACACAAAAATGGCTTTAAAGACTAAAATAACTATGAAATAACAATGTAAATGCACAAGAACAAGCCAACTAATATCCTGAATAACAATTTGATAATATCCTGAATAACCATCTAGAAAGCAATAAAAAGAATGACCGGATAATGATAGAAGCATATTTATGCGACTTAGTGAGCTTGTTCTTGTGTATTTACGTTGTGTTTTCTTAGTTAAATTAGTCTTTTAAGCTATTTTCATGTGTTTTCAGGTTGTAAGGGCAAAGTATGCAAAACGATGCATTTTGGAGCCTTTTGGAGCAAGATTGAGCTTGGAATGGATATCACGTGCTTAGAATAAAAGGAATGGACGAGAATGAAGGAGTCCTAATTGAACAAGGATTCCTAATCAACGAAGGAGTCCTAGTCGAATATGGATTCCTAGAAGAATGAGGATTCCTACTCAAACAAGGTTTCCTACTTGAAGTAGGAAAGTTAAGCCTAAAGTTCCCTATTTTGGGTTGATCTTTCCTAAACCTAGATGGCCTTAAGTTCCAGCTATTTTGAAGGTTTCCTAAGCACTTTTGGACACAAAGAAAGATTCTAGAATATTTTTCCATAGGTGCCACACCAATTCAGCAAGGAGACCTATTTTCCTTGCCTTGCAAGGCTTTCTAGAAGCCTTATCCTTTCCTCCTTATCCTTGCCGAACCTTTTTGGCCTTTTTCCTTGGGGATTTTGATTGTTTAAGCCTTTTTCCTTGTGGATTTGGATTTTACAAGTCCATATCTGATTTCCCTAGGGTTTTATGTGCCTATATATACTCTTATTCAACCCTTGGCCGAATCACCACCCCTCATACACATAAATTCACTTCAGAAACACTCCCCTTTCTCTGCCGCAGCCTTCCACCACCATTCTCCATAATTCCTGCCAAAAACCAACCCTTGCCGCACCACCAATCCATCCTAAACACCACCATACTACCCCCATCCATTCTACACCATTCATAACCCCTAGAATTTGTCCCTAAGTCTTGTGCCGCAGCAAGGAGGAAGGAGGACAGTCCATAGGCGTGCTTGTTGTTCAAGAGTGGATCATTGGAGCGTCTAGGTGTTCTCTTTCTTTGGATTTCAATGTCTAAACTTATTTATCTTTACTTTGTACGGATGAGAACTTAAACCCCCCTTGGCTAGGGGGGATTCAAAACCATGTTTTATGCTTGCTATATGATTTGATTACTTCTAATTGTGTTTCATAAGTTGTGAATTCAATTTGCTTATCAATATGAATTAAAATTGATTTGTGTGTGTTGGTTGGGAGTGCACGCTTAATTTTCATGCGTAAATCTAATGCTAGGATTATGAGTTTCACCTAATCGTTATGAACTTATATTCGCAAGTAGTAAAGGTTGTTGATCACAATCGTGTTAAGTAAATTCTTGGCATAAGTTTCATGCAATTCATAGTAACAAGTGCCTCGTCAATGCTTATGGTTTTCGTAGAACTTAATGATTCCTGCTTGTATCTCTATTATGCAATTCATGTAGGGAACTTGTGGGGAATGCTTTGGGTTGTTGTATGCAATCATCCAATTCAATAACTTTAGGAAAATCTGAGGGTGAATTAGTGCAATTCACGGTTAATCTGAGGCGTTGAGAATTCATAATCTATTGAAAAGCAATTGGAAATCATTTTGTATGCAAGTGTGACATGTTTGGAGAAAACCCCCTTAGTTAGCTTTCCATCCATTCACTTTAATCAAATTCGTTTTAAAATCTGTTTTAGTTTACAAAGTTTTGTTTTGTTTTCAATTTCGTCAAAACCAATTTCCCCTTTATTTTGAAGTGTTAGATTAGTTAGAAATCAATTTAGTTTGTGTTTTTAAGTGTCTTGAGTCAAGTTATAACCTATTTTCGTCCAAATTTGTGTTGGTGTTCAAAATTGCCCAAATTGTGTTTTTAAGGCAGTTTTGAGTATTTCTGTGCTGTTTTGAATTTTTTAGTTTGTTTGGAGTCTTGTGAGTCTTGTTAAGTGTTTTTAAGTTTATTTTTGTGTTTTTAAGTCAGTTTCAATTAGATTAGCAATCCCTCCTAATCCCCGGTCCATAACGATCCATCCTTATACATATACTACAATTGTCAAAAGAGGGTTTAATTTGTGTGCTTAACTTTTATCACATCAGATAACCTTTCAAGCATTTGATCAATGAACGGCAAAGGGAAGTGGTCCTTCCTTATGGTGGCGTTTAGCTTCCTATAGTCAATGCACACTCGCCAACCGGTTTGGATACGTGTAGGCACAAGCGCATTCTCTGCATTCTTTACCACGGTGACTCTTAATTTCTTTGGTACAACTTGAGCCGGGGAAACCCAACGACTATCTGAGATGGGGTAAATGACTCCACAATCAAGAAGCTTAATAATCACCTTCTTCACAACTTCCATCATTGGAGGGTTAAGTCGACGTTGAGGCTCTCGAATTGGTTTAGCCCCCTCCTCTAGAAGTATGCCAATGTCCATCCAATTGCCGTTTTGTGCTCTTTCAACACCCGAATCAACTTTTCCTCCTCCAATGTCGTGAGTGATGATGAAACAATGACGGGCAATGTCTCGTCATCTGATGTGAAAATTAACTTGACACACAAATTAAACCCTCTTTTAACAATTGTAGTATATGTATAAGTAGGGATCGTTCCGGACCGGGGATTAGGAGGGATTGCTAATCTAAACTAAACTGACTTAGAAACACAAAAATAAACTTAAAAACACTTAACAAGACTCACAAGACTCAAAACAAACTTAAAGACTAAAAACAACACAAAACAACCAAATAGACTCAAATATGCCACTAAGAGTAAAATTGGACGAAAATTGGTTTTAACTTGACTCAAGACACTTAAAAACACAAACCAAAACAGATTTTAACTAATCTAACACTTCAAAGTAAAGGGGGATTGGGTTTTGGACGAAAATAAAGTAAAACAAACAAATTAAAGACTAAAACAAATTTTGGACGAAATTGGGAAATTGGATGGGTGATGGTCTAGCTAGAAGGTCCTTCTCTACACATGACACACTTGCATACAAATCAATCTCCAATTGCTTTTCAATAAACCATGAACCTCAACACCTAGAGTTAATTAGGTACGCTTAAATTAACCCTCAAATTTTCCTTAAATAATTGAATTGAATGGAAATAGCGCATCGCAATCAAATTATTCCTTAAAAGTTCTCTACATGAAAGCGCATAATAGAGACACAATCAAAGATCATTAAGTGCTATGAAAATCATAAGTGTTGACAAGGCATTCGTAACTATGAAAGTGCATGATACTTATGCCAGGAATTTACTTAACATGATTGTGACTAACAACCTTTACTACTTATGAATATAAGTTCATAACGATTAGGTGAAACTCCCTTACATTCTAGCATCAAATTCATGCATGCAAACTAAGTCGGCCACCTTAATAACCATACAAGAATAAGTTTTGAATAAAACAGTTAAGCGAATTGCATTCACAATTTATCAAATCGCAATTGAAAGTAATCAATTCATATTGCAAGTATAATCATGGTTTCGAATTCCCCTCTAACTATAAAGAAATTAGTTCCTCATGTTCGCAATTAGACAAAGATAACTTAAACATTGAAAACAAAGATAGAATACACCTAGAAACACTCAAGATGGCTCATTCTTCTCCTTCCTTAGCTGCGGCACAAGAGGATTGTGGTGGA
>VIEB01001297.1:37304-52710 GCA_006547085.1 Malus baccata | reverse complement strand
CACACCAATGACTCGAGACCAGTCACTCTCCCTGAGAGAAGACATAGCATGTACTGATCTTAACGGACTGTCAATGCCCAATTGGCAATCCTATGATCATGAACTTTTAGGATGTGTCTACGAAAGAATGGTCTCATGAATCTAACTTCTTTAGATTGCATTCTCCCAATCACATATTCCTTGGACTTTATCGTTTAAGCATATAACATTTATATGAGACGGTTTAAACAATAATCTTTGCCCTTGATATTAAACTAGATTAGTTTAACATGTGAAATGTCCGTAAAGTATCATCATATGATTGGTTTTAGGGCACATTTCCAACACTTCGATCTCTGAAATCCCATCGAGTGCTCATTTTTATAGAGGTACGCAGGACGTTCAAAGCACACTTGAATTTCTGCCTGTAAAAACTCCCTTCTTGCACTTCAACGATCTTGACTTGTCTGACCTTTTCTTTCTTTAACACCTCTGAAAATGTCTGGCCCCTCCGACCGTCGTTTTGACTTGAACCTTGGTGAAGAGGTAGTCCCGCCTTCTCCAGAAAATATATGGCGTCCATCCTTCATATCCCCTACTGGTCCTCTTACCGTTGGGGATTCGATGATGAAGAATGACATGACCGCTGCGGTGGTGGCCCGGAACCTTATCACTCCTAAAGATAACAGACTGCTTTCCAGACGGTCTGATGAGTTGGCTGTTAAGGAGTCTCTGGGTCTTAGTGTGCAGTGTGCGGGTTCTGTGTCCAACATGGCCCAACGCCTATTTGCTCGAACCCGTCAAGTTGAATCGTTGGCGGTTGAAGTGATGAGTCTCAAACAGGAGATTAGAGGACTCAAGCATGAGAATAAACAGTTGCACAAGCTTGCACACAACTATGCCACAAACATGAAGAGGAAAATTGACTAGATGCAGGAATCTGATGGTCAGATTTTACTTGATCATCGGAGGTTTATGGGTTTGTTCCATCAGCATTTGCCTTCGTCTTCTGGGGCTGTACCGCGTAGTGAAGCTCCAAATGATCACCCTCCGATACCTCCTCCTTCTGTGGCCCCGCTGACTGCTGAGGCTCCGCCGACCACTGAGACTTCTCCCAAACAGCCTTTGTGAAGGCTCCCTCTTGTATTTTTCTGCTTAATGTTCCTTTCTTTTATGAATGTAATAATACCTTGCATATCTGTCAATGTTGCAAAAAAATAAAAAAATAAATCCAAACCCAAAAATAATTAAATAAGCAACAACCAAATAAATAAAAAAATAATAATAAAAAAAATTGACAATCAAGCAAAATAAAAATGCATAAAAGGGAAGGTTTTTAGAAATGCAAAACTGCTTGTGGAGCGATTCAAAAATCTTCCTCATTTGAATACATGGGTTGCCTCCCAAGAAGCGCTTGCTTTAACGTCTTCCAGCCGGACGATACCTCCATTTAAGCTTGAACAAGGCCCACGGCATGGAGGGGTACATTCTCCATGACTTGCTCCTCAAAGGCCTCATAATAGGGCTTCAAACGATGCCCATTTACCTTGAATTCTTGTTGCGTCTTCAAACTTTGTATTTGGACTGCACCATGAGAAAAAACATTAGTAACCACAAAAGGACCAATCCATTTTGAACGTAACTTACCAGGGAATAAACGTAAACGGGAATTGAAAAGCAACACTTTCTACCCAATGGTGAAGGTTTTGCCCCTAATCATCTTGTCATGAAACGCCTTTGTTTTCTCCTTGTAAATTCGGGCATTCTCATATGCATCATTCCTTAGCTCCTTAAGCTCATTCAATTGGAGCTTCCGATGAATTCCAGCAACATCTAAGTCCAAATTGAACGTTTTTACTGCCCAATGCGCCTTGTGCTCTAGTTCCACGAGGAAGTGACATGGCTTGCCATAAACTAGCCAAAATGGAGACATCCCTAGGGGTGTTTTGTAGGCAGTTCGGTACGCCCATAATGCATCGTCTAAACGCATGCTCCAATCCTTCCGGTTTAGCCCCACATTCTTTTCCAAAATTTGCTTGATTTCGCGATTTGAAACTTCGGCTTGGCCACTTGTTTGAGGGTGGTAAGGTGTTGAAACCTTATGCTTGACATTGTACTTCTTAATGAGTGCCTCAATGGTCCGATTGCAGAAATGTGAGCCTTCATCACTTATGAACACCCGCGGCATCCCAAATCTAGAGAAAATGTTAGTCTTGATGAAATCTAAAACCACTCTAAAATCGTTAGTCCGGGTAGCTTTTGCTTCTACCCATTTGGAAACATAATCAACCGCAAGCAAAATATAAGTGAAACCAAATGAGGAAGGAAAAGGACCCATGAAATCAATACCCCAAACATAAAAAATTTCAACATTGAAAATAGGAGTTTGCGGCATTTGGTCCTTAGCACCAATGGTACCTGTCCTTTGACATCTATCACATGTTAAGCAAAACATTCTAGCATCTTTAAACAATGTAGGCCAATAAAAACCACATTCTAACACCTTGAGGGCTGTTCTTTGAGTGCCAAAATGACCCCCACATGCATAAGAATGACAAAAGGCTAGAATGGAGGTAAATTCAGAATTTGGTACACATCGTCTAACAATCTGATCTGGGCAGTACTTCCACACATATGGGGCTTCCCAAACATAAAAATGTGCATCATGTTTAAGTTTATCACGTTGGGACTTGTTTAAGGTGTGAGGAACTTGCTTAGACACCAAATAATTGACCAAATCGGCATACCAAGGGGTACTTACCTCAATGGACAGAAGTTGCTCATCCGGAAACATTTCTGAAATGGGAATAGGCTCTTCCTCACGCACCAACCTGCTTATTTGGTCGGCAACCACATTGTCACTTCCCTTTTTGTCCTTAATTTCGATATCAAACTCTTGAAGTAGGAGCATCCAACGAATGAGTCGAGGTTTAGCTTTTTTCTTTGTGAACAAGTACTTCAGGGCTGCATGGTCAGTGAAGACAATGACTTTAGTGCCAATTAAATATGATCTAAACTTATTTAATGCAAAGACAACAACCAAGAGCTCTTTCTCAGTTGTGGAATAATTTAATTGTGCATCATTTAAAGTACGAGAAGCATAATAAATAACATGTGGTAGCTTGTTTTTCCTTTGACCCAAAACAGCCCCAATTGTATAATCCGATGCATCACACATAAGCTCAAAGGGAATGCTCCAATCTAGTGGAATGATGATTGGTGCCGAAGTGAGTAGGTCCTTGAGATGGTTGAATGCTTGCTCACACGCCTCGTTGAACTCAAACGACACTTCCTTTTGTAGGAGACGGCATAGAGGTTGTGCAATCTTGGAAAAGTCCTTGATAAATCGTCGATAGAATCCTGCATGACCAAGAAAAGAACGAACCTCTCTCACCGAAGTAGGAGAGGGTAAGTAGCGTACAAGATCTATCTTAGACTTATCAACTTCAATTCCTTTTTCAGAGATTATATGACCCAAAACAATACCTTGTTTAACCATAAAATGGCATTTCTCCCAATGTAACACAAGGTTTGTTTCAACACAACGTTTCAAGATTAAAGTGAGATTATCTAAGCAATTATCAAATGAACTACCAAACACACTAAAATCATCCATGAATATCTCAATAATCCTTTCAACATAATCAGAAAATATGCTAACTATACACCTTTGAAACGTGGCAGGAGCATTGCACAAACCGAATGGCATGCGTCGATATGCAAACGTTCCAAAGGGATAAGTAAAAGTGGTCTTTTCTTGATCATTCGGGGCAATGACAATTTGATTATAACCAGAGTACCCATCAAGAAAACAATAAAAGGAATGACCCGCTAACCTTTCAAGCATTTGATCTAGGAACGGCAATGGGAAATTATCCTTCCTTGTGGTGGCGTTTAGCTTCCTATAATCAATGCATACTCGCCAACCGGTTTGGATTCGTGTGGGTACAAGCTCATTCTCCGCATTCTCCACAACCGTCACTCCAGATTTCTTGGGCATGCATTGAATAGGTGAAACCCAACGGCTATCGGAGATAGGATAGATCACTCCACAATCAAGGAGCTTGATTATCTCCTTTTTCACAACTTCCATCATTGGAGGGTTGAGACGGCATTGAGCCTCTCTAGTTGGTTTGGCCCCCTCCTAAAGAAATATGTGATGCATGCACGTTGTAGGGCTTACACCCTTGATATCGGCCAAGGTCCATCCTAGGGCAGATTTGAACTCCTTCAAGACTCGAACTAGTTTCTCTTCTTCTTGTGCCGTGAGGAATGAGGATATGATGGCAGGTAGGGTCTCATTTTCTCCCAAGAAAATGTACTTTAAATGGCTTGGTAATGGTTTGAGTTCAAGGACAGGTGCCTGAATTATTGATGGAAGCAACTTGTTAGTTGAAATGGGAATGGAATCGAAGTTAGGAGACTTACCACCATGCTTAGGTAATGACTCAAGGGCAGCAACCAACTCAATGAATTCCTCACTAGAAGCCACGACATGGAATGGTTCATGCATGCCGTGGGTTAGCATATGGTTTGCACCCTTGGTGTTGAGTTCCATGCCTCTTGTAATGACTTTTTCAAGCACATCATCATTCAAATCTTCAAAATATCCCTGCGCCAAAGAGTCAATTATATCGATAAAGAAACATGAATGGTGGAACCACCTTTGCCGTGGGTAGGCTTGCTTCTTCCTCTTCAATTTGCAAGTTTTCATCCTCTTTGAGACCTGATTTTGATGGTATAGGACCTGCCCCAACTTCTTTTCCACTTCTCAACAATATGGCTTTTGAACTTTCGAAAACACCTTTTGGATTTAGAATGGTAGAACTAGGAAGTTGGCCTTGGTCTCGAAACTTCCCTACAAAATCTGCAATCTGCCCAATTTGTTTCTCCAAATAATCCACCCTCTTGTCTTGGTTTTGCATCGCTTTGGCTTGATTTTCTTGCCCCTGAGACAAGTTAGTTAGTAACTTAAGAAGTGTATCATTGTCTAGAGATGTACCTGAAGCATTTGGGGCAGATTGTTGTGGAACATGTGGGGGTGCGTATGGCTTGGTGAAAAACCCCGGGGGTTGTTGCCTAAAGCCTCCTTGTTGTTGGGGTTGTTGGGCCTCCCTCCACTTGAAGTTTGGATGGTCTTTCCAACCTGGATTATATGTGTTTGAATATGGATCGTTCCTCAGTTGGTTTTGGCCTTGAAATCCAGTTGCGTTAGCGCTCTCCCATCCACCATTCTCAATGAGTTGAGGGCACTTTTCCGAGGCATGTCCTTGGATAGAACATACGCCACACACCATTAGTCCTTGCATCCTCATTCCTTCGGCCATCTGAGACATAATAGAAGTAAGATTAGCTAATTGTGAATGAATATCGGGTGTGGAACTTACCTCATGTACTTGCTGCCGTGGGGGTCCTCTTTGCCCAACACCCTCGTATTGTTGAGCGTTCAACGCTCGATTAGCAATCAAGATCTTGGCAGCCATGGGTGTTTTGTCCACCAATGCTCCACCAGCCGAGGCATCGAGCATTTGACGTTCAATTGGTAGGAGCCCCTCGTAAAAGTATTGTAGAAGTAACTCCTCCTTCATCTGATGTTGTGGACAAGAAGCAACAAGTGATTTAAAACGTTCATAATAAGTAGGAAAAGACTCACCTTCATCTTGCTGAATTCCACTTATCCTTTTACGTAGAATAATGATTCGAGAAGTTGGGAAAAACTTCTCCAAAAACTCCGTCTTCATACTTTCCCAAGACGTGACAGTTCCGGGAGCTAACTCGTACAACCAATCCTTGGCTTTATCCATTAAAGAGAATGGAAAAGCCTTCTTCTTCAAAATACTTCCGTCGACGTTAACCGGAGTCATGCTTGAACACACCACTTCAAATTCTTTCAAATGCTTGTTCGGATCCCCCATGGACAGCCCTTGGTATTTTGGAATGTTGTGGAGCAAACTTAACTTTAACTCGAACTCTTCGGTCTTACCTTGCGCAGCCATGGGATATTGGATACACAAAGGTGCGGCATTATCTAATCCCAAAGCAGAGAGCTCCTTGAGTGTTCGGTTGTCCATGGCCATGCTTTGAACTTCTTCACCTACTTGTGCCGTGGGTATCTCCTCCACTTCAAGTGGATGTTCTTCAAACTCAGGTTCAGAAATAGGTGGGTTACGATCTTGCTGATTCCTATTCCTTCTCAAAGTCCTCTCAAAATCGTCGTCAAAATCCAAGATATGCTCACGAATCGGATGTGAACTCCGAGTCATAAACTAGTACCTAAATCAAGAGAACAACAAGGTCAGTAACTAGTAAAAACACACGGAAATAAAGAAAAAGAAGTAACAAGGGCGCCAAAAATTTGATGCGAAAATTAACTTAACACACAATTTAAACCCTCTTTTTATCAAATGTAGTAAAGTATGTAAGTAGGGATCGTTCTGAACCGGGGATTAAGAGGGATTGCTAAACACTTGAAAACTGACTTAGAAACGTAAAAACAAAGTTTAAAACACTAAACTAGGCTCAAAGAATGCAAAACTAAAATTTAAAACACTAAAACAATGCAAAAGACTCAAAACAGCAACCAAAAGACTCAAAACTGCCTTAAAAACACTTTCTTGGCACTTTAGAGCACAAACACAAATTTGGGCGAAATTGGGTTACAACTTGAATCAAAACACTTAAAAACACAAACTAAATGGATTTCTAACTAATCTAACACTTTAAAATAAAGGGGGATTTGGTTTTGACGAAATTGAAAACAAGACAAAACTTTGTAATTAAAACAGTTTGTAGAACGAATTTGAATGAAACTTATGGATGGAAGCCTAGCTAGGAGGTTCTTCTCCACACATGTCACACTTGCATACAAAACGATCTCCAATTGCTTTTTGATAAACTATGAATACTCAACGCCCTAGATTAACCGTGAATTGCACTAATTAAACCTCAGTTTTTTTACAAGTTATTGAGTTGGATGATTGCATACGACAACCCAAAACATTCCCTACCAGTTCCCTTCATGAATTGCATAATAGAGATACAAGCAAGAATCATTAAGTTCTATGAAAAACATAAGCATTGACGAGGCACTCGTTACTATGAATTGCATGAAACTTATGCCAAGAATTTACTTAACGCGATTGTGACTAGCAACCTTCACTACTTGCGAATATAAGTTCATAACGATTAGGTGAAACTCCCTTATATTCTAGCATCAAATTCATGCTTGAAAATTAAGCGTGCACTCTCAACCAACATACACAAATCAGTTTTTATACGAACGGATAAGTAAATTGAAATCACAGCTTATGAGACGCAATTAGAAGTAATCAAATCATATTGCAAGCATAAACATGGTTTCGAATTCCCCCCTAGCCAAGGGGGGTTTAGTTTCTCATACTCACAAAGCAAAGATAAACAAATTTAGATATTGAAAACAAAAGAAAGAAAACACCTAGACGCTCCAATGATCCACTTTGAACAACAAGCACGCCTATGGACTGTCCTCCTTCCTCTTTGCTGCGGCACAAGACTTGGGGACAGGGTTTGGATGATATTTTTATGGAGGGATGGATGTGAGATGGTATGGTAGTGTTTAGGATAGGTGGAGGGTGCAGCAAAGGTAAGGAATTATGGATGTATGGTGATTTGGGAGTGTAGAATGGTGTGGAATGTGGCTGGACGAATTTCTGAGATGAAAGGGGTATGTTTTTTTTTTTTGATGTAGTGTCTTTTCCTAGTGTTCTTCCCTTCACTCCCTATTTATAGAAGCTCCAAAGCAAAGAATCACTCAAGTGGCTTCAATAAACAATACAAACAAAGACCAAAATGATGCAAAAACAGCTAGTTTACATGCTCTTTTATCATTGTGTCTTGCCTTTAACAAAAGGCAATCATTTGCATTTGCCTTGTGCCTTCATTCTTCAATTTTTGATGCATTTGCCTTGTATTCCATCCCTTTTCCACATGTACTAGCTGTTAGACAACTTTCACCCACATGTTTTGCATCATTTCATCTTGCAAACATCAACTTTTAGCCACTTTACACCTCTACACACATGCTATGCATCATTTCAGCTTGCATGTAGTTGCTGAAAATGTGAATACATCTTGTAAAGCAATCCAACAAATGGCATCTTTCACTTCTTTTCCTTTCAAATTGTTCCTTAAGTGTATGTATCTGCACACTTCCACACTTCAACTTCATTATTCAGATTTTTGCATGTGTTGAAACCCTTTTTAAAACACCAAAAACGTCCATCCCACTTGCACCATATGCATGCAATCCATTTTGGCCCAAAATTGCTTCAAATTGCACCAAAATGCACTTTCTTTCCAACTTTGTTATTAGGACCTATAAACACACGAAAATAGCTTAAAACACTTTTATAAGCAATAACTAACTAAGTAAATGCAAGAAAACATGTTAACTAAGTCGCATAAATATGCTCCTATCAACTTTCACCTTTGAATCATTTCAACACCACTTCATTTTACCCCCATGCTTTGCATCATTACTTCACTTTCACCTTTGAATCATTTCAACACCACTCCATTTTACCCATGTTTTGCATCATTACTTCACTTTCACTTTCACCTTTGCGCATCATTACTTCACTTTCACCTTTGAATCATTTCAACACCACTCCATGTCCCCCTCCATTGCCTTGCACTTCCTCTATAAAAGGAAGTGTGTGTAACATAAATTGAGTTCATATATATATTTAGATCATTCACTCCCATTTCAATACAACCTTCATCCAAACACATCCATTCATATTTACATCCATTCTTCCATACAAACAAACCTTCAAACACTCACCAACACCTTGTGCCGTAGCAAAGGAAGGAAAGAAAAGTGCTTGGACGTGCGTGCTGTCATCTTGGATCGTTGGAGCGTTTAGGTGTTTTCTTTCTTTTGTTTTCAATGTTGAATTCATTTTCTGATTTTGTTGCAATTATGAGTGGCTAAACCCCCATTTAGTTAGGGGGAAGTTTGAAGCCATGAACATGCTTGAGATATGAATTGATTTCTTCCAATTGTGATTTGATAAGTTGTGATTGCAATTCAATTATCTATTTTATTCATAACTGATTCTTGTATGTTTATTAAGGATGCATACTTAATTTTCATGCATGAATTAGATGCTAGAATATAAATGAGTTTCACCTAATCGTTACAAGTTTATATTCATGAGTAGTGAAGGTTGTTTATCACAATCGCGTTAATTGAATTCTTGGCAATTGTATCATGCATTCATAGTTATAATTGTCTCGTCAACACTTATGATTTTCAATGAACGTAATAATTTCTGATTGTATCTCTATTATGCATTCATATAGGGGACTTTTAGAGAATGATTTGGGTTGTCGCATGCATTCATCCAATTCAATGAGTAAAGAAAGATCTGAGGGTTAATTTGTGCATCACGGTTAATCTGGGGTGTTGAGCATAATAGTTTATTGAAAAGCAATTGGAAATCTATTCATGTACAAGTGTGTCATGTGTGAAGAACGAACCTCTAACTAATCCATCCAAAACAACCAATTTCGTGCAAATCTGTTTAGTTCTAGTTTCTGTTTTGTTTTACTTTATTTTCGTCCAAAACCCAATCCCCCTTTACTTTAGTGTGTATAATTAGTTAGAATTTGTTTTAGTTTGTGTTTTTAAGTGTTTTGAGTCTATAGAGTCTAGTTAAGTGCTTTTAAGTTTCTTTTTGTAAGTCAGTTTAGTTTAGATTAGCAATCCCTCCTAATCCCGGGTCTAGAACGATCCCTACTTATACATATACTACAATTGTCAAAAGAGGGTTTAATTTGAGTGCTTAACTTTCATCGCATCAGTGATTTATGGTAGAGGGTGGTGGATTAATTGCTGCACAAAGGGTTGTATTTATAGGGCTAGGGAAACCCACAAATTTTTTAAGGAAAGGAATGTGTATTTGGCATAATTCATGAAGGAAAAGGACTAGGGTTCACCCAAATCTGAAGGGAAAAGGATTGCAGGTTCTAAGGCATCTAGAAAGGGTCTAGGCGCTAGATTTTTAGGTGCTTCTAGAAAAGATGTTTTAGCACCAATTTAGGGGTTCTAGAAGGATAAAGGTTCTAGAATCTGAAATATATAGTTTAAATGCATAATTATCCCTTAGAAATAGCTGGAATTAAGTCACAAATTGATTTCGATAAGATAGGATAAGATAAGGTTAGGTTAGGTAAGGATAAGATAAGATAAGGTTGGATCAGGTTTTGGATAATGTTCCTTCTTTTGAGCTGATTTCTTATCTTCCTTGACTTGGATTTATTTCTTCACTGTTTTCAGCACATTCCTAGCCTCTTGAACTTCAAATTCGTCCATCCATCTTGCTCCATTCATAAGCTATCCATTTGGTGCCCAAAACTGCCTAAAAATGCTCTAAAATGCACTTTCTTGCCAACTTTGTCATATGGACCTACAAACACATGAAAATAGCTTAAAACATTATAATAAACTATGAAAATGCAAGAAAACAAGCTAACTAAGTCGCATAAATATGCTCCTATCATCATCTCCCAAAAATACATACTTTTAATGGTCCGGCAACGGTTTAAGCTCAAGGACGGGTGCCTGAATCACAGAAGGTAACAACTTGTTAGTAGACATGGGAATTGGAATTGGGTTATGAGGCTTACCAAGATGTTGTGGCAATGACTCAAGGGCATCAACCATCTCTTCTATTTCTGCACTAGGGGGCACGGCATAGGCATCATCTTTCTTGTCGTGAGTGTGCTCAATTGCTGCTTTTGGTTTGTTAAGTCCCAACGGGATTATATGTAAACGAGCCGAAAGGGAGACATACCAATGGGGGTTTTGTAAGCCGTGTGATATGCCCATAGTGCATCATCCAAATGTAAGCTCCAATCTTTTCTCTTTGGCCCAACGGTCTTCTTCAAAATCTGTTTGATCTCTCTATTAGACACCTTGGCTTGGCCATTTGTTTGGGGGTGATAAGGTGTGGAAACCTTATGCGTCACATGGTACTTCTTAAGCCGCGCCTCAATGGTACGATTGCAAAAATGAGATCCCTCATCACTTATGAGCACCCTAGGCATCCCAAATCTAGAAAAGATATTAGTTTTCACAAAATCTGCCACAACTTTAGAATCGTTAGTTCGGGTGGCTTTTGCTTCCACCTACTTTGAAACATAATCAACTACAAGTAATATGTAATTGATACCAAAAGATGAAGGAAAATGACTCATAAAATCAATACCCCAAACATCAAATATTTTAAGAACAAGGATGGGAACCTGCAACATTTGATCTCTTTGGCCTATATTACTGATAGGAGCATATTTATGCGCCTTAGTTAGCTAGTTCTTATGCATTTTCGTTATGTTTTCTTAGTTTAAGTAGTCTTTTAAGCTTGATGCGAATTATATAAGCACACAAATTAAACCCTCTTTTTATCAATTGTAGCAAAGTATGTAAGTAGGGATCGTTCTAGGCTGGGGATTAGGAGGGATTGCTAAATCACTTGAAAACTGACTCAAAACGTAAAAACAAAGTTGAAAACACTAAACTAGACTCAAAGAATGCAAAACTAAACTCTAAAACACTAAAACAAACCTAAAGACTCAAAACAACCCAGAAACACTCAAAACTGCCTTAAAACCACAATCTGGGCAGTTTTGAACACAAACACAAATTTGGACGAAAATAGGTTGTAACTTGACTCAAGACACTTAAAAACACAAACTAAATTGATTTCTAACTAATCTAACACTTCAAAATAAATGGGGATTTGGTTTTGACGAAAATTGAAAACAAAACAAGTAAACTAAACTAAACAGATTTTAAAATGAAATTAGTTAAAGTGAATGGATGGAAGGCTAGCTAAGGGGTTCTTCTCCACACATATCATACTTGCATACAAAATGATTTCCAATTGCTTCTCAATAAACCCTGAATTCTCAACGCCCCAAGTTAATTAGGTCCGCTTAAATTAACCCTCAGATTTTCCTTAAGTTGTTGAATTGGATGAATTGCATACGACAACCCAAAGCATTCCCCACAAGTTCCCTACATGAAAGCGCATAATAGAGATTCAAGCAAGGATCATTAAGTTCTATGAAAATCATAAGCATTGACGAGGCACTCGTAACTATGAAAGCGCATGATACTTATGCCAAGAATTTACTTAACGCGATTGTGATCAACAACCTTTACTACTTGTGAATATAAGTTCATAACAATTAATTGAAATTCCCTTATATCCTAGCATCAAATTCATGCATGTAAACTAAGCGGGCCCTCTTAACCAACATACACGAACCAGTTTTAATTCATATAGATAAGTAAATTGAATGCACAACTTATGAAATGCAATTAGAAGTAATCAAATCATATAGCAAGCATAAACATGGTTTTGAATCCCCACCTAGCCAGGGGGGTTTAAGTTTTCATACTCACAAAGCAAAGATAAATAAATTTAGAGATTGAAATCAAAGATAGAAAACACCTAGAAACGCTCCAACACTCCCAAGGCTTGGGCATAGGCACGGCACCAGGTTGTTCCTTCTTTCTCCTTCCTTGCAATCTGCAGCACTAGAGGGATGAGTGTGTTTGAGGGATGTATGAATGTAGAAAAATATGGTAGAGGATGGTGACTAAAATGGTGCAGCAAAGGATGGGATTTATAGGCTGCAATTCGCAGCCCCTATGTAGCAAAGGAAAAGGATTTAAAGGCCTAATTTGTATAGGATAATAACACACAATCCTTGAAGGAAAAGGCTAAGGCTTTTAGAAACCAAGGGGGAAAGGAATAATCAGGTTTCTAGAAGTTCTAGGAAGGTTTGGGGCGTCACTTTTGTAGGACAAGGGATAAGGCCTTCTAGAAAGCTTGTTTTGTGGCTGATTTCTAGAAAAACAAGGGATACGGTGTGGCACCTTTGTAGGAAGGGATAAGGCTTCTAGAAATCAGGTTTTAAGTCTCCAAATAGGAAAAGAAATCCCTTTTGTAGCTGAAATCTTTATGCATTAGGATTAGGAAAGCTTGTCTTGGTCAATCCTTCTTCTTCTTGGATTCCTTTTCCTTCTTTGACTTGGATTACTTCTTTGTTGCTGGAACTTAAGGCCACTTAGGTTTAACTTTCCTACTTGAAGTAGGAAACCTTGTTTGAGTAGGAATCTTCATTCTTCTAGAAATCCATCTTCAACTAGGAATCCCTCGTTGATTAGGAATCCTTCTTCAATTAGCATTTTCCTACTTCAATTAGGAAACCTTGTTCAAGTAGGAATCATCATCTTCAAGTCTTCAAATTCGTCCAAACCTTTGGCTCCAAATATGTGACATTCATTCCAAGCTCCATTTTGCTCCAAAAGGCTCCAAAATGCATCTTTTTATATGCTTTGCCCTTAAAACCTGAAAACACATAAAACTAGCTTACAAGACTACTTTAACTAAGAAAACAGCATGGAAATGCATAAGAACTAGCTAACTAAGGTGCATAAATATGCTCATATCAAAGCTACTTTCATGTGTTTTCAGGTTTTTAGGGCATATTATACAAAAGATGCAAATTGGAGCTTTTTGGAGCAAAAGTGAGCTTGGAGTGAATAACACATGCTTGGAAGAAAAGGTTTGGAGGAAATTGAAAATTTGAAGAGTTGAGGATTCCTAGTCCAAGAAGGAGTCCTAGTCCAAAAAGGATTCCTAATCAACGAAGGATTTCTAATCACCAAGGGATTCCTAGTTGAAGATGGATTCCTAGAAGAATGAAGATTCCTACTCAAACAAGGTTTCCTACTTGAAGTAGAAAAGTTAAACCTAGAAGTTGCTATTTTGGGTTCATCTTTCCTAAACCTAATTAGCCTTAAGTTTCAGCAAATTTAGAAGGTTCCTAAGCTTTGGAAGACACAAAGAAAGGTTGGAGAGCATTTCCTTATCTTTGCTGTGGGTTAGGGCCTATTTCCTCTTGGTTTTGGGTTTCTAGAAGCCCTATCTTTTTCCCCTTAATCCATGCCGCCTCTATCCCTTTCTAGAACCTATTTCCTTGCCTTGCAAGGCTTTCTAGAAGCCTTATCCTGCCTTATCCAAACCTGCCGCACCCTTTAGCCTATTCCCTTGTGGATTCTGATTTCCTAAGCCTTTTTCCTTGTGGATTTGGGTTATCCAAGTCCATATTTGATTACCCTAGGGTTTTAGGTGCCTATATATACTCATATCTCGGCCCTAGCCGAATCACCACCTCTCATAATTCACAATTCACGCCAGAAATTCATTCATTTCTCTGTCGCAGCCTTCCACCACCATTCTCCATAATTCCTGCCCCTAAACACCTCTTGCCGCACCACCCATCCATCCTAAACACCACCATACATCCCCCATCCATTCTACACCATTTAATAACCCAAAAACCTGTCCAAAGTCTCTATGCCGCAGCAAGGAGGAATGATGCGAAAATTAACTTAACACACAAATTAAACCCTCTTTTTATCAAATGTAGTAAAGTATGTAAGTAGGGATTATTCTGAACCGGGGATTAGGAGGGATTGCTAAACACTTGAAAACTGACTTAGAAACATAAAAACAAAGTTTAAAACACTAAACTAGACTCAAAGAATGCAAAACTAAAATTTAAAACACTAAAACAATGCAAAAGACTCAAAACAGCAACCAAAAGACTCAAAACTGCCTTAAAAACACTTTCTGGGCAGTTTAGAGCACAAACACAAATTTGGACGAAATTGGGTTACAACTTGAATCAAAACACTTAAAAACAAAAACTAAATGGATTTCTAACTAATCTAACACTTTAAAATAAAGGGGGATATGGTTTTGACGAAATTGAAAACAAGACAAAACTTTGTAATTAAAACAGATTGTAGAACGAATTTGAATGAAACTTATGGATGGAAGGCAAGCTAGGAGGTTCTTCTCCACACATGTCACACTTGCATACAAAACGATCTCCAATTGCTTTTCGATAAACTATGAATACTCAACGCCCCAGATTAACCGTGAATTGCACTAATTAAACCTCAGTTTTTTTTTACAAGTTATTGAGTTGGATGATTGCATACGACAACCCAAAACATTCCCTACAAGTTCCCGACATGAATTGCATAATAGAGATACAAGCAAGAATCATTAAGTTCTATGAAAAGCATAAGCATTGACGAGGCACTCGTTACTATGAATTGCATGAAACTTATGCCAAGAAATTACTTAACTCGATTGTGACTAGCAACCTTCACTACTGGCGAATATAAGTTCATAACGATTAGGTGAAACTGCCTTATATTCTAGCATCAAATTTATGCATGAAAATTAAGCGTGCACTCTCAACCAACATACACAAATCAGTTTCTATACGAACGGATAAGTAAATTGAATTCACAGCTTATGAAACGCAATTAGAAGTAATCAAATCATATTGCAAGCATAAA
>VIEB01001297.1:0-36911 GCA_006547085.1 Malus baccata | reverse complement strand
ATTGAACAGTAAACTTCACGTGTTTTCTACTTCACCAGAAATCGTCGACAGATTGCCCGTGATTTCCACAAAGCTGACTCTGCATGTGATAGATGCTGACACGTCTGGAAAAACAGACGGTTGGAATCGACGCTTCGACAAACTGCCCGTGATTTCCGCAAAGCTGACTCTACATGTGATAGATGCTGACACGTCTGGAAAAATAGACGGTTGGAATCGGCGCTTCGACAAACTGCCCGTGATTTCCGCAAAGCTGACTCTACATGTGATAGATGCTGACAAATCTAGAAAAGAAGATTGACCGTGGTTTCTAAGCAAGCCCAGCTTTTGAGAAAGCTAGCGCCTCTTTGATTTTTGAGTTGGCCTCTTCGATTTCTGAGCTCGCCTCTTCGATCTCTGAAATCCCATCGCGTGCTGTTTTTTATAGAGGTACGCAGAGCACACTTGAATTTCTGCCTATAAAAACTCCCTTCTTGCACTTCTACGATCTTGACTTGTCCAACCTCTTCTTTCTTTAACACCTCTGAAAATGTCTGGCCCCTCCGACCGTCGTTTCGACTTGAACCTTGGTGAAGAGGCAGTCCCGGTTTCTCCAGACAACTTATGGCGCCCATCCTTCATATCCCCTACTAGTCCCTTTACCGTTGGGGATTCGGTGATGAAGAATGACATAACCGCTGCGGTGGTGGCCCGGAACCTTGTCACTCCTAAAGATAACATACTGCTTTCCAGACGGTCTGATGAGTTGGCTGTTAAGGAGTCTCTCGCTCTTAGTGTGCAGTGTGCTGGTTCTGTGTCCAACATGGCCCAACCCCTATTTGCTCGAACCCGTCAAGTTGAATCGTTGGCGGCTGAAGTGATGAGTCTCAAACAGAAGATTAAACGACTCAAGCATGAGAATAAATAGTTGCAAAAGCTCGCACACAACTATGCCACAAACATGAAGAGGAAAATTTACCAGATGCAGGAATCTGATGGTCAGATTTTACTTGATCATCGGAGGTTTGTGGGTTTGTTCCAACAGCATTTGCCTTCGTCTTCTGGGGTTGTACCGCGTAGTGAAGCTCCAAATGATTAACCTCCGATACATCCTCCTTCTCTGGCCCCGCCGACTGCTGAGGCTCCGCCGACCACTGATACTTCTCCCAAACAACCTTTGTGAAGGCTCCCTCTTGTATTTTTCTGCTTAATGTTCCTTTCTTTTTTTTATGAATGTAATAATACCTTCCATATCTGTCAATGTTGCAAAAAAATAAATCCAAACCCAAAAATAATTAAATAAGCAACAACAAAATTAAAAAAAATTGACAATCAGGCAAAATAAAAATGTAGAAAAGGGAAGGTTTTTAGAAACGCAAAAGTGCTTGTGGAGCGATTCAAAATCCTTCCTCATTTGAATACATGGGTTGCCTCTCAAGAAGCGCTTGCTTTAACGTCTTCCAGCCAGACGATACCTCCATTTAAGCTTGAATAGGGCCCACGGCATGGAGGGGTACATTCTCCACGACTTGCTCCTCAAAGGCCTCATAATAGGGTTTCAAACGATGCCCATTTACCTTGAATTCTTGTTGCGTCTTCAAACTTTGTATTTGGACTGCACCATGAGAAAAAACATTAGTAACCACAAAAGGACCAATCCATTTAGAACGTAACTTACCAGGGAATAAACGTAAACGGTAATTGAAAACCAACACTTTCTGCCCAATGGTGAAGGTTTTGCCCCTAATCATCTTGTCATGAAACGCCTTTGTTTTCTCCTTGTAAATTCGAGCATTCTCATATGCATCATTCCTTAGCTCCTCAAGCTCATTCAATTGAAGCTTCCGATGAATTCCAGCAGCATCTAAGTCCAAATTGAACGTTTTTACGGCCCAATGCGCCTTGTGCTCTAGTTCCACCGGTAAGTGACATGGCTTGCCATAGACTAGCTGAAATGGAGACATCCCTAGGGGTGTTTTGTAGGCAGTTCGGTACGCCCATAATGCATCGTCTAAACGCCTGCTCCAATCCTTCCGGTTTGGCCCCACAGTCTTTTCCAAAATTTGCTTGATTTCGCGATTTGAAACTTCGGCTTGGCCACTTGTTTAAGGGTGGTAAGGTGTTGAAATCTTATGCTTGACATTGTACTTCTTAAAGAGTGCCTCAATGGTCCGATTGCAGAAATGTGAGCCTCCATCACTTATGAACACCTGCGGCATCCTAAATCTAGAGAAAATGTTAGTCTAGATGAAATCTGAAACCACTCTAGAATCGTTAATACGGGTAGCTTTTGCTTCTACCCATTTGGAAACATAATCAACCGCAAGCAAAATATAAGTGAAACCAAATGAAGAAGGAAAGGGACCCATGAAATCAATACCCCAAACATCAAAATTTTCAACATTGAAAATAGGAGTTTGCGGCATTTGGTCCTTAGCACCAATGGTACCTGTCCTTTGACATCTATCACATGTTAAGCAAAACATTCTAGCATCTTTAAACAATGTAGGCCAATAAAAACCACATTCTAATACCTTGAGGGCTGTTCTTTGAGTGCCAAAATGACCCCCACATGCATAAGAATGACAAAAGGCTAGAATGGAGTTAAATTCAGAATTTGGTACACATCGTCTAACAATCTGATCTGAGCAGTACTTCCACACATATGGGTCATCCCAAACATAAAAACGTGCATCATGTTTAAGTTTATCACATTGGGACTTGTTTAAGGTGTGAGGAACTTGCTTAGACACCAAATAATTGACCAAATCGGCATACCAAGGGGTACTTACCTCAATGGACAGAAGTTGCTCATCCGGAAACATTTCTGAAATGGGAATGGGCTCTTCCTCACGCACCAACCTGCTTAGGTGGTCGGCAACCACATTGTCACTTCCCTTTTTGTCCTTAATTTCGATATCAAACTCTTGAAGTAGGAGCATCCAACGAATGAGTCGAGGTTTAGCTTCTTTCTTTGTGAACAAGTACTTCAAGGCTGCATGGTCAGTGAAGACAATGACTTTAGTGCCAATTAAATATGATCTAAACTTATCTAATGCAAAGACAACAGCCAAGAGCTCTTTCTCAGTTGTGGAATAATTTAATTGTGCATCATTTAAAGTACGAGAAGCATAATAAATAACATGTGGCAACTTGTTTTTCCTTTGACCCAAAACAGCCCCAATTGCATAATCCGATGTATCACACATGAGCTCAAAGGGAATGCTCGAATCTGGTGGAGTGATGATTGGTGCCGAAGTGAGTAGGTCCTTGAGATGGTTGAATGCTTGCTCACACGCCTCGTTGAACTCAATCGACACTTCCTTTTGTAGGAGACGGCATAGAGGTTGTGCAATCTTGGAAAAGTCCTTGATAAATCGTCGATAGAATCCTGCATGACCAAGAAAAGAACGAACCTCTCTCATTGAAGTAGGAGAGGGTAAGTAGCGTACAAGATCTATCTTAGACTTATCAACTTCAATTCCTTTTTCAGAGATTATATGACCCAAAACAATACCTTCTTTAACAACCTCAAGGGCAGCAACCAACTCAATGAATTCCTCACTAGAAGCCACGGCGTGGAATGGTTCATGCATGCTGTGGGTTAGCATATGGTTTGCACCCTTGGTGTTAAGTTCCATGCCTCTTGTAATGACTTTTTCAAGCGCATCGTCATTCAAATCTTCAAAATATCCCTGCGCCAAAGAGTCAATTATATCAATAGAGAAACATGAATGGTCCTCACTAGGGTATTTAATAGAATCAGAAAGATTGAAATTAACAACTTCCCCAGCAAATTTCATGGACAAAGTTCCATTAAACACGTCAATCTTAGTCCGGGCCGTTTTCATGAATGGTCGTCCAAGGAGGATGGGCAATGAAGTGGCATGATTCGATTCATCCATTTCGAGAACATAGAAATCTGTTGGAAAGATTAAGTGATTGACCTGCACAAAAACATCTTCCAAAACTCCCTTTGGATAGGCGTTAGATCTAACGGCCAATTGTATGATTACACCATCATTTTTCAACACTCCTAAATTCATAGATGCATAAATTGAGTATGGCATAACATTTATAGAAGCACCTAAATCTAACATGGCAGATTCAAAGCGAGTGTTTCCAATGACACAAGGAATTGTAAAACTACCCGGATCTTTGCATTTGGGGGGTAGTTTACGTTGCAAGATGGCGGAGACATTTTCACCTACCTTTACAACCTCCTTGGTCGAAATCCTCTTCCTAGTGGTGCACAACTCCTTTAGAAACTTGGTGTATATCGGAGCTTGCTTGATTGCATCCAAAAGGGGTATGTTAACTTGAACTTTCCTAAATGTCTCAAGGATGTCCTTTTCAGCTTCCTCCTTCTTTGTTTGCATAAACCTACTAGGAAAATGAACATTCGAAGGAAAAACATTAGTAGGAACTGAATTTGACACATTCTTACCCTTATTGGACGATTTGGACAGATTTGGGGTACTAGAAGCTTGCGGCAAAGGTGGAACCACCTACCTTTGCCCTGGGTAGGCTTGCTTCTTCCTCTTCAATTTGCAAGTTTTCATCCTCTTTGAGACCTGATTTTGATGGTATAGGACTTGCCCTAACTTCTTTTCCACTTCTCAACAATATGGCTTTTGCACTTTCGAAACCTCATTTTGGATTTGGAATGGTAGAACTAGGAAGTTGGCCTTGGTCTCGAAACTTCCCTACAAAATCTGCAATCTGCCCAATTTGTTTCTCCAAATGATCCACCCTCTTGTCTTGGTTTTGCATCGATTTGGCTTGATTTTCTTGCCCCTGAGACAAGTTAGTTAGTAACTTAAGAAGTGTATCATTGTCTAGAGATGTACCTGAAGCATTTGGGGCAGATTGTTGTGGAACATGTGGGGGTGCGTATGGCTTGATGAAAAACCCCGGGGGTTGTTGCCTAAAGCCTTATTGTTGTTGGGGTTGTTGGGCCTCCCTCCACTTGAAGTTTGGATGGTCTCTCCAACCTGGATTATATGTGTTTGAATATGGATCGTTCCTCGGTTGGTTTTGGCCTTGAAATCCAATTGCGTTAGCGCTCTCTCATCCACCATTCTCAATGAGTTGAGGGTACTTTTCCGAGGCATGTCCTTGGATAGAACATACACCACACACCATTGGTCCTTGCATCCTCATTCCTTCGGCCATCTGAGACACAATAGAAGTAAGATTAGCTAATTGTGAATGAATATCGGGTGTGGAACTTACCTCATGTACTTGCTGCCGTGGGGGTCCTCTTTGGCCAACACCCTCGTATTGTTGAGCGTTCAACGCTCGATTAGCAATCAAGATCTTGGCAGCCATGGGTGTTTTGTCCACCAATGCTCCACCCACCGAGGCATCGAGCATTGGACGTTCAATTGGTAGGAGCCCCTCGTAAAAGTATTGTAGAAGTAACTCCTCTTTTATCTGATGCTGTGGACAAGAAGCAACAAGTGATTTAAAACGTTCATAATAAGTAGGAAAAGACTCACCTTCATCTTGCTGAATTCCACTTATCTTTTTACGTAGAAGAATGATTCGAGAAGTTGGGAAAAACTACTCCAAAAACTCCCTCTTCATACTTTCCCAAGACGTGACAGTTCCGGGAGCTAACTCGTACAACCAATCCTTGGCTTTATCCATTAAAGAGAATGGAAAAGCCTTCATCTTCAAAATACTTCCGTCGACGTTAACCGGAGTCATGCTTGAACACACCACTTCAAATTCTTTCAAATGCTTGTTCGGATCCCCCATGGACAGCCCCTGGTATTTTGGAATGTGGTGGAGCAAACTTGACTTTAACTCGAACTCTTCGGTCTTACCTTGCGCAGCCGTGGGATATTGGATACACAAAGGTGCGGCATTATCTAATCCCAAAGCAGAGAGCTCCTTGAGTGTTCGGTTCTCCATGGCCATGCTTTGAACTTCTTCACCCACTTGTGTCGTGGGTATCTCCTCCTCTTCAAGTGGATGTTCTTCAAACTCAGGTTCAGGAATAGGTGGGTTACTATCTTGCTGATTCCTATTCCTTCTCAAAGTCCTCTCAAAATCGTCGTCAAAATCCAAGATATGCTCACGAATCGGATGAGAACTCCGAGTCATAAACTAGTACCTAAATCAAGAGAACAACAAGGTCAGTAACTAGTAAAAACACACAGAAATAAACATTGAAAACTGACTTAGAAACGTAAAAACAAAGTTTAAAACACTAAACTAGGCTCAAAGAATGCAAAACTAAAATTTAAAAAACTAAAACAATGCAAAAGACTCAAAACTGCCTTAAAAACACTTTCTGGGCAGTTTAGAGCACAAACACAAATTTGAACGAAATTGGGTTACAACTTGAATCAAAACACTTAAAGACACAAACTAAATGGATTTCTAACTAATCTAACACTTTAAAATAAAGGGGGATTTGGTTTTGACGAAATTGAAAACAAGACAAAACTTTGTAATTAAAACAGTTTGTAGAACGAATTTGAATGAACTAAACCCCCCTTGGCTAGGGGGGGATTCGAAACCATGTTTATGCTTGCTATATGACTTGATTACTTCTAATTGCGTTTCATAAGTTGTGAATTCAATTTGCTTATCTACATGAATTAAAACTGATTTGTGTGTGTTAGTTGAGAGTGCACGCTTAATTTTCATGCATAAGTTTAATGCTAGGATATAAGGGATTTTCACCTAATCGTTATGAACTTATATTCACAAGTAGTCAAGCTTGTTGATCACAATCGTGTTAAGTAAATTCTTGGCATAAGTATCATGCGCTTTCATAGTTACGAGTGCCTCGTCAATACTTATGATTTCCATTGAACATAATGATCTTTAATTGTATCTCTATTATGTGCTTTCATGTAGGGAACTTTTGAGGAATAATTTAGTTGTGATGCATTTTTTCCATCCAATTCATTGACCTAAGGGAAATCTGAAAGTTAATTTAAGCGTATCTAATTAACTTGGGGTGTTTGGAATTCATGGTTTATTGAGAAGCAATTGGAAATTGTTTTGTATGTGAGTGTGACATGTGTGGAGAAGAACCCCTTAGCTAGCTTTTCATCCATTCACTTTTATCAATTTCGTTTTAGAATCTGTTCAATTTACAACTTTTGTTTTTGTTTTCAATTTTCGTCAAAACTCAATCCCCATTTATTTTGAAGTGTTAGATTAGTTAGAAATCAATTTAGTTTGTGTTTTTAAGTGTCTTGAGTCAAGTTATAACCTATTTTCGTCCAAATTGTGTTTTGTGTTCAAAACTGCGCAGAAAGTGTTTTTAAGGCAATTTTGAGTGTTTCTGGGCTGTTTTGAGTCTTTAGGTTTGTTTTAGTGTTTTAGAGTTTAGTTTTGCATTTTTTGAGCCTAGTTTAGTGTTTTAAACTTTGTTTTTACGTTTTGAGTCAGCTTTCAAGTGATTTAGCAATCCCTCCTAATCCCCGGCCTATAACGATCCCTACTTACGTACTTTGCTACAATTGATAAAAAGAGGGTTTAATTTGTGTGCTTATATATTTCGCATCAATTACCTATCCTTTGGCAACGATCACACGTTAAACAAAAAGTTCTAGCATCTTTAAACAAAGTAGGCCAATAAAAACCACTTTCAAGAACATTAAAAGCTGTCCTTTGGGTGCCAAAATGACCCCCACAAGCATAGGTGTGACAAAAACTTAAAATTAAGTGAAATTCGGACTCATGAACACACCTGATCTGGGCAGTATTTCCACAAGTATGGGTCATCCCAAACATAAAATCTAGCAACGTTTTTAAGTTTATCACGTTGGAACTTGTTTAGTGTGTTAGGAACTTGTTTAGACACCAAATAATTGACCAAATCAGCATACCAAGGCTCATTTACTTGAATGGACAGTAGTTGCTCATCTGGAAACGTTTCTGGAATGGGAATGGACTCCTCTTCACGCACCAATCTGCTTAGGTGATCAGCCACCATATTGTCACTCCCCTTCTTGTCCTTAATTTCAATGTCGAACTCTTGAAGTAGAAGCATCCAACGAATGAGTCTAGGTTTAACTTCTTTTGTTGTGAACAAGTACTTCAAGGCTGCATGATCAGTAAAAACAATGACTTTAGTGCCAATTAAATAAGATCTAAACTTATCTAATGCAAAGACAACAGCCAAGAGCTCTTTTTCAGTTGTGGAATAGTTTAATTGAGCATCATTTAAGTTACGAGAAGCATAATAAATAACATGTGGCTGCTTGTTTTTCCTTTGTTCTAAAACAACCCCAATTGCATAATTTGAAGCATCACACATAAGCTCAAAGGGAATGCTCGAATCTGGTGGAGTGATGATGGGTGCCGAAGTGAGCAAGGTTTTGAGATGTTTGAATGCTTCCTCACACGCCTCGTTTAAGTCAAATGATGCATCCTTTTGGAGTAGACGACAAAGAGGTTGTGCAAGCTTTGAAAAGTCCTTGATAAATCTTCTATAGAAACCTGCATACCCAAGGAAAGAACGAACCTCTCTAACCGAAGTTGGAGAGGGTAAGTGACGTACAAGATCTACTTTGGATTTATCTACCTTAATTCCACGTTCAGAAACTATATGGCTGATAGGAGCATATTTATACGACTTAGTTAGCTTGTTTTCTTGCATTTTCATAGTTTGTTTGTGTTTATTATAGTGTTGTAAGCTATTTTTGTGTGTTTGTAGGACCATATGACAAAGTTGGCAAGAAAGAGCAATTTGAAGCATTTTTAGGCAGTTTTGGGCACCAAATGGATAGCTTATGAATGGAGCAAGATGGATGGACGAATTTGAAGTTCAAAATCCTAGGAATGTGCTAAAAAGAGTGAAGAAATAAATCCAAGTCAAGGAAGATAAGAAATCAGCTCAAAAGAAGGAACATTATCCAAGACCTTATCCAACCTTATCTTATCCTTGCCTAACCTAACCTTATCTTATCCTATCTTATCCAAATCAATTTGTGACTTCATTCCAGCTATTTCTAAGGGATAATTATGCATTTAAACTATATATTTCAGATTCTAGAACCTTTATCCTTCTAGAACCCCTAAATTGGTGCTAAAACATCTTTTCTAGAAGCACCTAAAAATCTAGCGCCTAGACCCTTTCTAGATGCCCTAGAACCTGCAATCTTTTTCCCTTCAGATTTGGGTGAACCCTAGTCCTTTTCCTTCATGAATTATGCCAAATACACATTCATTTCCTTCAGAAATTCGTGGGTTTCCCTAGCCCTATAAATACAAACCTTTGTGCAGCAATTAATCCACCACCCTCTACCATAAATCACCTACATCCATCCACCACACCATCCACCACAATCCTTGATAGGAGCATATTTATGCAACTTAGTTGCTTGTTTTAGTGCTTTTATGTTATTAGTTCTTAATTATTTTAGTTCTTTAAGCTTCTTTTGTGTCTTTTCAGGTTCATAAGACGTATTTGGCGAATGGATGCATTTTGGAGCCTTTTAGAGCAGTTTTGGGCTTATTATGGATAGCTTGTATATGGAGCAAGGTGGATGGACGAATTTGGAGTCAAAAGAGGTTAGAAACATGCTACAAATCAGAAAAGGAAAGTTCATGACAAAGAAGATAAGGAAAGTGCAAGAAAAGAGGAAATATTATCCAAAACCTTATCCAACCTTATCTTATCCAAACCTTATCCTATCTTATCCTAACCTAATCTTGTTCCATCTTAATCCTAGCTACAAGTGGACCTAAAAACCTAATTTCTAGAGGCCCTATCTGACCCTAAAAGGGTGCCACACCGTCCCCCCCTTTTATGCCTTCTAGAATACCCAAAATCAGGCATAAGACACTTAGTTTCTAGAAGGCCCAATTTTGGACGAAAATTCTTAAACCTATTTCTAATTGGATTCTGTCATGTGTGGAGAAGAACCCCTTAGCTATTCCATCATCCATTGATTCATCACAACTTTGTCTTACAATCTGTTTTCTTTACAATCTGCCCATTTAATTTAATTTCGTCCAAACACAATCCCCCCATATTTTGTTGAGTCTTAGTCATTCAAATCTGTTTTATTTTGTGTTTTTAAGCATTTGGAGTCATAAACACTTTCAAATTCGTCCAAATCAAGTTCTAGTTTCTTTTTGAGTCAATTTGATTGTTTTAGGCAGTTTTGAGTGTTTCAAATCTGTTTTGAGTCATAGTAGTCTTGTTAGAGTCTTTAAGTTTAGTTTTTGTGTTTTTAAATCAATTTATATTAGATTAGCACCCCTAGTTAATCCCCGGTTAGAACGATCCCTACTTACATAATTACTACAATTGTCGCAAATAGGGTTTAATTTGTGTGTCAACATAATTTTTCACATCAATCCTCTTGTGCCACAGCTAAGGAAGGAGAAGAAGGAGCCATCTGGAGTGTTTTTAGGTGTATTCTATGATGCGTAAAATAACTAAACACACAAATTAACCCTCTTGTTGACAATTGTAGTATGGATAAGTAGGGATCGTTCTTAAACCTGGGATTAGGAGGGATTGCTAAAACACTCTAAACGGACTCAAATCTGTAAAACAAAGTTTAAAACATTAAACTAGACTTAAAGAATGCAAAACTAAACTCTAAAACACTAAAACAAACCAAAAGACTCAAAACAGCAAACAAACACTCAAAATTGCCTTAAAAACACTTTCTGGGCAGTTTTGGGACTCTAACACAAACTTGGAAGAAATTTGGTTTTCTAATGACCTAAAAACACTTAAAAACATATTCTAAGACAAGTTCTAATTAATATGACTCAAAGAAATAAGGTGGGGTTGATTTTGGACGAAAATAAATAAAACAAAGCAAGAACAATGTAAACAGATTCTTAGACAAAACTAAGTGAATTGATGAGAATGCACATGCAACAACTCAAAACATTCTCTAAAAGTCCCTTACGTGAAAAGCACAATAAAGGTACAATCAAAGATCATTAAGCTTCATGAAAACTATAAGCATTGACGAGGCAATTACAAACATAATTGCAACTACAAGATGTATTCACATTTTCAGCAACTACAAACATAATTGCAAGCTGAAATGATGCATAGCATGTGTGTAGAGGTGTAAAGTGGCCAAAAGTTGATGTTTGCAAGATGAAATGATGCAAAACATGTGTGTGAAAGTTGTCTAACAGCTAGTACATGTGGAAAAGGGATGGAATACAAGGCAAATGCATCAGAAATTGAAGAATGAAGGCACATTGACAGCTACAAAGGAGTTGAATTAGCAAAAGAGGAATGATTGCCTTTTGTTAAAGGCAACACACAATGATAAAAGAGCATGTAAACTAGCTGTTTTTGCATCATTTTGGTCTTTGTTTGTATTGTTTATTGAAGCCACTTGAGTGATTCTTTGCTTTGGAGCTTCTATAAATAGGGAGTGAAGGGAAGAACACTAGGGAGGACACTACATAAAAAACACAATCAGCCACACCACCCATTCTCCATCCATTCCTTGATAGGAGCATATTTATGCGCCTTAGTAACTAGTTCTTATGCATTTTCGTTATGTTTTCTTAGTTTAAAGTAGTCTTTTAAGCTAGTTTCATGTGTTTTCAGGTTTTAAGGGCATATTACATAAAATGATGCAATTTGGAGCATTTTGGAGCAAAATGGAGCTTAGATTGGAAAGTACATGCTTGGAACACCAGGTTTGGATAAATTGAAGATTTGAAGATTTGAGGATTCCTAGTCCAAGAAGGATTCCTAGTTCGAGGAGGAGTCCTAATTGAAGAAGGATCCTTAATCAACAAGGGATTCCTAGTTGAAGAGGGATTCCTAGAAGATCGAAGATTCCTACTCAAACGAGGTTTCCTACTTGAAGTAGGAAAGCTAAGCCTAAAAGTTTCCATTTTGGGTTGATCTTTCCTAAACTTAAATGGCCTTGAGTTTAAGCAATCTTAGAAGGTTCCAAAGTGTTGGAAGACACAAAGAAGGGTTCTAGAACATTTTCTCATCCTTGCCGTGGGTTAGGGCCTATTTCTTATTGGTATTGGGCTTTCTAGAAGCCCCATCTGCTTACCCTAAACCTGCCGCACCTTTCCCCTTTCTAGAAACCCTTTGCCTTGCCTTGCAAGGCATTCTAGAAGGCCCATCCTTTACCCTATCCAACAAGCCGCACCCTAGGCTTTTTCCCATTAAAAATCTGATTGTTTTAACCTATTTTCTGATGGATTTGGGTTTTAGAAGCCCTAATCTGATTGCCCTAGGGTTTGGGTGCCTATATATACTCATTATAACCCCTTGGCTGAATTACCACCTGCCATATTCATTCTACACACCAGAAACCCTAGTTCTACAACTTGTCCCACCCATCCATCCTCTTTGCCGAGCTCTCCACCACCTTCCACCCATCAAACACTCGTCCACACTCAACCTACACCCCTTGCCGTGCCTCTACACCCCCAAAATCCATTCTACATCATCAAAACAGCCCAGAAATCATCACTAACCAATCTGCCGCAAGCAAGGAAATGGGACAGATTCACTCGATTGTTTAGCTCTTCATTCTGAGTTGTTGAACGATTTTAGGTGTATTATATCTTATATTTCAATGTCTAATTCATGTAATCTTTGTTTTGCTTTAAGTATGATTGGCTAAATTCGTTTTGGCTAAGGGTGTATTCGAAACCATGATTCTATATGTGAAATAAGTTGATTACTTCCAGTTATCATTGCATAAGTCGTGAATACAATTTGCGTAACCGTTTGATTTAGAACTTATTCTTGTATGTTGATTGAGAGTGCACGCTTAATTTGCATGCTTGAATTTGGTGCTAGGATATTGATAGGAGCATATTTATGCGACTTAGTTAGCTTGTTTTCTTGCACTTTTATAGTTAGTTTGTGGTTATTATAGTGTTTTAAGCCATTTTCGTGTGTTTGTAGGTCCAAATGACAAAGTATGCAAAAAGGTGCAATTTGGAGCCTTTTGGAGCAGTTTTGAGCATAAAATGGATATCACATGCTTGGAGTCAAATGGATGGACGAAATTGAAGATCAAAGGAGGCAAGAAATGAAGAAATGAACATGAAGAACAAAGAGTTCAGAATTGGAAACCAAAGTTTCTAAAGTTGGAAGTTGCTATTCTTGGAGGTTTCCATTCTTGAAAGTTTCTATTGTTGAATTGGAAGTTTCCTAATCCTTTTTTCAGCTTTGTTCTAAGCCCATGCCGCACCCTAGGGCCCTAATCCTTTATTTTCTGCTAAGTTTAAACCCTAATCCATCTACCCTAGGGTTGTGCCGCACCTAGTGTTCTAGAAACCAAAAAAATCTGCATAAAACCCTAGTTCTTTTCTCCCTTGGATGGGCCAAGCCTTTTATCTCCAAAACCCCAACCCTTTCCCATCGGATTTTGTGGAAACCCTAGCCTATAAATAGATGTTTTAAAGCCTAAATTCGTCACCACCCTTTACACCATTCAGAAACACCTTGCCGCAACCCTAATCACCATTCTACATCACAAAACACCATCCTACATCCATATACATCTCTGCCGCACGTTTTGGAGAAGAAGGAGAGCCTTGTCGTGCAGTCCATTGATGAAGGAGGGCCTTGTGCGCAAGCCATCTGTATCCTTAGGAGTTTTAAGAGTTCTTTCTTCCCTTGTTTCAGTTTCGATGTTTATTTTAATTTGGTTTTCAATTGCTATGAACATGTGGAACTAAACACTTATTAGTTAGTGGTGAATTTGAAGCCATGGACATATGTTAATATGAATTGATTCCTTTCAGTCATGGTTTCGTAAAACATGAATGCGATTTACTTATCTATTTGATTGATAACTTATTCTTGTGTGTTGATTAAGGAGGCCTACTTAGTTTGCATGCTTGAATTTGATGCTAAGTTATAAGGGACTTTCACCTAATCGTTAGAAACTTATAATTACAAGTAGTGGAGATTGTTAGTCACAATCGTGTTAAGTAGATTCTTGGCAAAAGTATCATGCAGTTCATAGTTATAATTGCCTTGTCAATGCTTATGATTTCCATGGAATTTAATGATCTTTGAATGTATCTCTATCATGCTGTTCATATAGGGAACTTGAGAAGAATAATTTGGGTTGTTGCATGCATTCATCCAATTCAATGAATTTAGGGAAATCTGATAGTTAATTTGTGCATTCACGATTAATTTGGGGCATTGTCGTTCATGGTTTAAAGAAACAATACTGGAAATTGATTTATGTTGCATATGTTCATGTGTGGAGAAGGATCCTCTAACTAGCTTTTCACCTTTGAATTCATCTTAATTTCGTTTTAGTTTACTTTGATTTGCAATTTGTTTAGTTTTAATTCAATTTCGTCATAAATCAAACACCCTTTTCTACTTTGTATTTTTAGGTCAGAATCTGCCCTAATTAGGTTCTTTAGAGTGTTTTGAGTCAATATAGGTTAGGTTTAGTCCATAAACATTGTTTGGGTCTTAGTTTAGTCTTAAATTCGTCCAATTTCATCTCTAGAATCTGTTTTGAGTCTAATTGTTAGTATTGTGTTGTTTTGAGTCTTTTAAGTGTTTTCTGAGTTAGTTAAGTTACAATATGTTTTCTTTTAATCTTTTGACTCAAAGTAAGTTTTAATTTCGTCCAAATCACTTGTTAGGTTTGATGTGAGAAATAAGTTAACACACAAAATTAAACCCTCTTTTTATCAATTGTAGCAAAGTATGTAAGTAGAGATCGTTCTAAACCGGGGATTAGGAGGGATTGCTAAACACTTGAAAACTGACTTAAAAATGTAAGAACAAAGTTTAAAACACTAGATTAGACTCAAAGAATGCAAAACTCACTCTTAAAATACTAAAACAAACCAATAACTCAAAACAGCAACTAGAAGACTCAAAACTGCCTTAAAAACACTTTCTGGGCAGTTTTGAACACAAAGTACCAATTTGGACGAATTTGGGTTTTAACTTGTACCAAAACACTTAAAAACATAAACCAACACACTTTCTAACTAATCTAGGACTTCAAAATAAATGGGGAATTGATTTGGACAAAAATGAACTAAATGGACAGATTGCAAGGAAAACAGATTGTAACACAAAGTTATGAATAATCAATGGATGATGGAATGGCTAAGGGGTTCTTCTCCACACATGAAATATATGCAACCTAAATCAATTTTTCAGTTATCAATTTAATAAGTTATGAATCTCGACACTCCAAGTTAATTAGGTCCGCTTAAATTAACCTTCAGATTTCCCTAGAATCATTGAATTGGATGAATATGCATCGCAAACAAATTATTCCCAACAAGTTCTTTATATGAACAGCATGATAAAGATACAAGTTAGAATTATTACGTTCTTTGGAAATCATAAGCATCGACAAGGCATTCGTAACTATGAAAAGCATGATACTCTTGCCAGGAATTTACTTAACACGATCGTTACTAGCGACCTTCACTACTTACGAATATAAATTCATAACGATTAGGTGAAACAAACTTATATCCTAGCATCAAATTCAAGCATGCAAATTAAGCGTGCACTCTCAACCAACATACAAGAATAAGTTCTAAATCAAACGGTTGAGCAAATTGTATTCATGACTTATACAATGATAACTGAAAGTAATCAACTTATTTCACATATATAATCATGGTTTTGAATCCACCCTTAGCCAAAACGAAATTAGCCAATCATAATTAAAGCAAAACAAAGATTACATGAATTAGACATTAAAATCCAAAGAAAGAAAACACCTAAAATGCTCCAACTTTGCAACAAGTGCATCCAAGATTCCTCCTTCCCTTGCTTGTGGCAGATTGGTTTGTGGACAGGTTTTGGGTAGTCCTATAGTGTAGAATGGATGGGGAATGGTATAGAAAGGTTTATGGTGAGTTTGGATGAGTGTTTGGTGGTGGAAGGTTGGTGGAGAACTTCGGCAAAGAGGATGGAAGAAGGTGGAGTGGCTGTGGGCTGTGATGTTTTCTGGGCAGTTTTGGTGTTTTTGGGGTGTTTTGCTGCCTAGGGTGAGTATGGACGAATTTTTGTGATGAATGGTGAATATGGGAGTGTGAACTCTTTGCCAAGGGGTGTAAACATGTATTTATAGGCTCCAAAAACCCTAGGGAATCAGATTAGGCAGTGGGGAAATGCACAGCAAGGAGGGTGAATTGTGATGTGCAATGGTCCAAGGATGAAAATTTAGCAATGATTCAAAGTATGGAGGGGAAAATGAAGTGTTATTTCAGCTAGGGAGCATGAATGATTGTGTTCATTGCATGGAAATGAAAAGGGGAGGTGAAATGTTTCAGAGATTAGTCAAAGTTGCAGCAACATGTGTTGCACAAGGCATTGGATTCCAAATGTGGCTGATTTAGCATCATTTGGTGCATGGAATGGATGTAAAGGTTGTCTAAAATCTGATGGGTGAAGGGAACAAGAGGTATCAAGCAATTGAGTGTAATAATTAAATGAATTAAAGCATGAAATCAGAAATTGTGTAGGGGACAAGAGTGATCAAGCATGGCATGGGAATCCAAAGGGAATTCTATATGGTTTGCACAGCAAGGAAGGTGAAGACAGATTTTTGGGCTGAGTTCTTCATCTTTTGGACCATAATTCTTCACATTCTTGGCCTCTTTAATTCTTCACTCGTAACTATGAATTGCATGAAACTTATGCCAAGAATTTACTTAACACGATTGTGATCAACAACCTTTACTACTTTTGAATATAAGTTCATAACGATTAGGTCAAATTCCCTTATATCCTAGCATCAAATTCATGCATGCAAACTAAGTGTCGACCCTCAATTGAAGGTAATCAAATTATATAGCAAGCATAAACATGGTTTTGAATCCCCCCCTAGCCAAGGGGGGGTTTAGTTCCTCATACGCACAAAGCAAAGATAAATAAATTTAGACATTGAGAACAAAAGAAAGAAAACACCTAGATGCTCCAACTTGGACAGCAAGTGCATCCACGAAGTCCTCCTTCCTCCTTGCTGCGGCACAAAGGTTATGGACAGGTTTTGGGGTTATAAATGATGTAGAAGGGATGGAGGATGTATGGTAATGTTTAGGATTGATGGGTGGTGTGGCTAGGGATGATTTTGGGCAGAAATTATGGAATATGGTGGTGGAAAGGTGCGGCAATGAGAGGCTCTTTGTTTCTGACGTGAATGATGTATATGGGAGGTGGTGGTTTGATCTAGTGATGTGAAAATTATGTTGACACACAAATTAAACCCTATTGATGACAATTATAGTAATGATGCAAGTAGGGATCATTCTAGACCGGGGATTAACTAGGGATGCTAATCAACACAAATAAGACTCAAAAACACTAAACTAGACTCTATAGACTCAAAACTAACTTAAAACACTAAAAACAGCAAGAAACAATAAAAAAGACTCAATTCTAGACCTAACAAGTGATTTGGACGAAAATAGACCTTTAAAGACTCAAAAGACTTAAAAGAAATACGTTTTGACTCTAAAAACAATATTTAAAAGCAAGGGGGGTGATTTGGATGAATTTAACTTTTAAAACAAAAACTTTGAAAACAAACTTGACAAAAACGATTTTGATGTAAATTAAGATGGTGAAAGGCTAGTTAGAAGGTTCCTTCTCCACACATGAAACATATGCATACGACTTGATTTCCAATTACTCTTTCAACAAACCATGAATGACAATGCCCCAAATTAACTAGATTGCACCAATTAATTCTCAGATTTCCCTAGATTCATTGAATTGAATGGGATACGCATTACAACCAAATTATTCTTATCAAGGATCCTAACTATGGAATACGCATGATAGAGACACATATCAAAGATCATTAAGTTCAATGGAAATCATAAGCATTGACGAGGCATTCATAACTATGGGATACGCATGTTACTCTGGCCTAGGATTTACTTAACACAATTGTGACTAGCGACTTTTACTACTTATGAATATAAGTTAATAATGATTAGGTGAAATTCCCTTATACTCTAGCATCAAATTCATGCATGCAAACTAAGTGTCGACCCTCAATCAACATACATAAACATGTTATCAATCAAATAGATAAGTAAACCACATTCACGATTTATGAAATCATAACTGGAGGAAATCAAGTCATATAAAACATATGATCATGGCTTTGAATTCCCCTCTAACTAATAAGAAATTAGTTCCTCATGTTCGCAAATAAACAAAGATAAATAAATTTAAACATTGACATAAAGATAGAAAACACCTAGAAATGCTCCGACAATCCAAGCTCCTTGAATGGCATGCACGGCTCCAAGAGTCCTTCCTTCTTCTCCTTGCAAACTCACGGCACACTGAGGTATGGTTGGGTAAATGGTGTAGTGAAAATATGGTAGAGAATGGTGAGTGAAGGGTGCGGCAAGGGCTTGTATTTATAGGCTGAAAATCCCCACTCCTAGGTAGCAAAGGACAAGGTTTTAAAGGCCTAATCTGCATAGGACAATAACATACAATCCTTTAAGGAAAACAAGTCAGAAATCCAAAGGGAGTGGGAGATGAGGTACGACACCAATCTAGGAGAGGGTAAGGCTTCTAGAAATCTGAAATCCCAAGGAAAATAGGACATAAGGTGCGGCACAAAGCTAGGGTTCTAGAAAGAAATACAAGGCAGATTTTTAGGCTTCTAGAAAGGTTCCTAGGCGCCATTTTTGTAGGATAAGATTAGGTCTTCTAGAAATCTGATTTTAAGCATCCTAATCTAGTTAGAAACCCTCCCAAGTGGCTGAAATGTGGATAGTTTAGGATTAGGATAAGATAGGATAGGATAAGGTTTGTTTGGATAAGATAAGCTAAGATAAGGTTATGGATGAAGTTTTGGATAAGATTCCTTCACTTGAGCTGATTCTTTGGCTTTAACTCTTCTTCTTCATGTAGGAATACTTGCTTGAGTAGGAAACTTCATTCGTCTAGGAATCCATCTTCAATTAGGACTCCTACAGTGATTAGGAATCCTTCTTCATTTAGGAATCCTTCGTTTAAGCCCTTTCCTACTTCAACTAGGAAACTTTGTATCTTCAATTCTTCAACTTCGAAAAGACATTCCTAGCTTCATCAATCCTTCAAATTCGTCCATCCTTTGTGCTTCACATGCATGAACTTCATTCTAGCCCAATTTTGCTCCAAAATGCTCCAAATTGCATCTTTTTGATCACTTTGTCTCTAAAACCTGAAAACACATGAAAATAGCTTAAAAGACTAACTTAACTAAGAAAACACAACATAAATGCATAAGAACTATCTAACTAAGGCGCATAAATATGCTCCTATCATCTAGGGGTTGATATGAGTATATATAGGCACTTAAAACCCTAGGGGAATCAGATATGGACTTCTAGAATCCAAATCCACAAGGAAAAAGGCTAAGAAATCAGAATTAAAAGGGGAAAAGGGTAAGGAGGTGCGGCTGGATAGGGAGAGGGAGGATAAGGCTTCTAGAATGCCTTGCAAGGCAAGGAATAAGGGGTTTCTAGGAGGCTAGGTGCGGCACCTTATGGGGAATGTTCTAGAACCTTCTTTTGTCTCTAAAAATGCTTAGGAAACCTTCAAAATATCTGGAACTTAAGGCCATCTAGGTTTAGGAAAGTTCAACCCAAAATAGGAAACTTTTAGGCTTAACTTTCCTACTTTAACTAGGAAACCTTGTTTGAGTAGGAATCCTCATTCTTCTAGGAATCCATCTTTGACTATGAATACATCCTTAACTAGGACTCCTTCGTTGATTAGGAATCCTTCTTCAACTAGGACTCCTCAAATCTTCAAATCTTCATTTTCATCCATTCCCTTGGCTCCAAGTATGTGACTTCCATTCCAAGCTCCATTTTGCTCCAAAAGGCTCTAAATTGCATCATTTTATGTAATATGCCCTTAAAACCTGAAAACACGTGAAACTAGCTTAAAAGACTACTTTAAACTAAGAAAACATAACGAAAATGCATAAGAACTAGTTAACTAAGGCGCATAAATATGCTCCTATCAATTTCCTTACTTGTGCCGAGTCTATTAAGTTGGTTACTAACCTTGTTTGCTATTGTGTGCAGGTACTAGTTTATGACCCGTAGCTCACAACCTGTTCGTGAGCATATCTTCGACTTTAACGGTGATTTTGAGAGGACTTTGAGAAGGAAAAAGAAATTGCAAGAGTCTAATCCTCCTAGTCCCGAACCTGAATTAGAAGAGCAAGAAGTTGAGGTTGAAGAGGAGGCCACGACAAGGTTTGAAGAGGAAGCCATGGCACAAGACAATCGTACAATCAAGGAGCTTTCAGCTTCGGGATTGGACAATGCCGCACCTCTATGTATTCAATATCTCGCGACTGCTCAAGGAAAGACCGAGGAATTTGAGTTGAAGTCAAGTTTGCTACACCATATCCCGAAGTACCATGGGTTGTCCATGGAAGATCCTAACAAGCACTTGAAAGAGTTTGAGGTGGTGTGCTCAAGCATGACTCTAATCAACGTCGATGGTTGCATATTGAAGATGAAGGCCTTTCCCTTTTCTCTCTTGGAAAAGGCGAAAGATTGGTTGTACGAATTAGCTCCCGGAACTGTCACATCTTGGGAGAGCATGAAACGGGCTTTCTTGGAGAAGTTTTTCCCAACTTCTCGAGTCATCCTCCTACGAAAAAGGATAAGTGGAATTCAACAAGATGAAGGTGAGTCTTTTCCTACGTATTATGAACGTTTTAAATCTCTTGTTGCTTATTGTCCACAACATCAAATGAAGGAGGAGCTTCTTCTACAATACTTTTACGAGGGGCTTCTACCAATAGAACGTCAAATCCTAGATGCCTCGGCGGGAGGAGCTTTGGTAGACAAGACCCCCACGGCTGCAAAGACATTGATAGCTAATCGAGCGTTGAACGCTCAACAATACGAAAGTGTTAGACAAAGGAGTACCCCACGGCAACACCAAGTGCATGAGGTAAGTGCCATATCCGAACTTCAAAATCAAATGGCTAACCTTACTACTTTGCTTTCTCAGGTGGCGGAAGGTCCAAAAGTGCAAAACGTGGCAGCTTGTGGTGTATGCTCCATGCAATGACACCTTACGGACAAGTGCCCACAATTGATAAAGAATGGAGGGTAGGAGACGCTCAATGCCGTGGGTCATGGGCAGCCATATCAACAAAGAAGTGATCCCTTCCCTAATACCTACAATCCCGGTTGGAGAGATCATCCCAACTACAAATGGCGAGAACCCCAACAAGGCCAACAACAAAGCGCATTTAGGCAACAACCCCCGGGGTTCTATCAAAAGTCGTTTGCACCCACACAACCTCATGCACAACCTACCCAAACCAATTCAGGTTCGTCCATTGATAATGATCAGATTTTTCAATTACTAACTTCTATGGCGCAGGGTATGCAAAATAGAGACAAAATGATGGATGAGTTAGAGAAGCAAGTAGGGCAGATTACGGAGTTCATGGGCCAATTTTGAGAACAAGGCAAGTTGCCAAGTTCAACCGTTGTCAATCCGAGGGGAGGAGTCGAAACTGCCAAGGCCATCACGCTAAGGAGCGGGAAAGAAGAAGGAACTAAGCCACAACCATCGAAATCTGCCCCCAAGGAGGACGAGAAGTTGCAAATTGAGGAGGAGGACCAACCAAAGGCCACGACAAGGGTAGAAACACCCTTGCCGCAACCACCCAAGCATTCCAATTCGGCCACCATAGGTAAGGAAGGTCCAATTCAAGTTAATTCTAATGTCATTCCTCCGAATGTACCGTTTCCTAGCAGATTTTTGCAAGCCAAGAACGAAGAAGGGGAGAAAGATGTTCTTGAGACGTTTAGGAATGTGCATGTCAATATCCCACTCCTTGATGCTATAAAGCAAATCCCGAAGTATGCCAATTTTTTGAAGAAGCTTTGTACAACAAGGAAACGGATTCGAGAGAAAGAGGTGGTACACGTAAGTGAGAATGTATCTACATTGTTGCAAAGAAAGTTACCACCTAAATGCAAAGATCCAGGTAGTTTCACTATCCCTTGTGTTATTGGCAATACGAGGTTTGATCATGCTATGTTAGATTTAGGTGCATCTATAAATGTCATGCCATATTCTGTTTATGCATCTATGAATCTAGGAAAGCTTAAAAATGATGGTGTTATTATTCAATTAGCCGATCGATCTAATGCATATCCCAAAGGAGTGTTGGAAGATGTTTTGGTGCAGGTAGACCACTTGATTTTTCCTACAGATTTCTATATGCTTGATATGGAGGACTCAACCCACTCTCCACCATCACCACTCTTACTTGGACGACCATTCATGAAAACGGCTCAAACCAAGATTGACGTGGCCAAGGGAGCAGTAACTATGGCCTTTGGTGGTGATATGATTAACTTTAAGATTTCTGAATCGGTGGAGAATACTAATGATGTTCGTTCTTGTTGTGCTATTAATGTAATTGAACATATAGGGCAGGAATGTTCAACACTAGTCAAGAAGAATGTACCACAACCCACCATCGAGGAAGGAATTGGAGTGAATAACAAAGAGTGCACGGCCCCAACCTTGAAATCACCAAATCTGGCCGAGTGCACCCCTTGTGCATCTGTCCATAGTGCTACCACTTCTTTGCCGTACAAAGGTAAGCCACCTATTCCAATTTCGATTCCCATTTCAACTAATAGGTTGTTACCTTGTATGGTGCAGGTACCTAATCAAAGTCAACGTGGTGGGAAAGTTCATGTTGATTTAGAGAAGCAAAACACGACAACAAGAAAGGATCATTATCCCATCCCATTCAAAGACCCAAAGAATGAAGTATTTCGTAGGACAAGTTGTGGAAAAACCCCTCCATGCCGTGGGGTTCCATAAACCTTCAATGGAGCATCGTCCGGCTGCAAGACGTTAAAGAAAGCGCTTCTTGGGAGGCAACCCATGCATGCAACAAAGGAAGACCAAGGAATCACTCCAATTCCAGATTTGCGTTCCTAAACCCTTCTCTTTGTTGTTTATTTCGTTTCTGCCATGTTAGATTGTTTAGTTGTTGTTTTGTTTGTTTACTTGTTATTTGTGTTAGTTTATTCTTGAAACATTGAGGACAATGTTTGATTTAAGTGTGGGGGGGGGGTAACATTCTGTTTTGAGATATTTTTGCATGAAATTCGTAGGGTATTACCACCTAACATGTCTACACTTGTTTCCCACTGTTTTTAAGTGTTTTCAACATGTTTTGAAGTCTTTTTATGTGTTCCTTTGAAAAAATCCGAAAAACAGTTTGAAACAACAAAAAAAAGTCAGTTTTGTGTTTGTTTTTGTGTTTTTGTGTCTTAGGATACCTTCCAACACAATGATGAGGATTTGATTTTTATGTGCATGGCTATGAAAGAGAGTTGTAAACATGGATGGAGGTTTGATATATTCTTGGTTTATACTTGGTTATAGTTGTTGTTTATGAATTCATGTTTAATCCCAAAGAAAAAAATAAGTTTTTGTAATATGCTTGAAGGAAGGAACTTAGAATAACATTACAACCCTGAGAGAATTGAGCTTTAAACATTCTTTGGAGAGTATTAATCTGTGATTCTTGTTTTCAAACTCGTTGCATGATCTCATTATTCTTGCTTGGTTGCTAATTAGAAGGCGTTTCATCACTTAGTTCCAAATGCTAGAACTTGCATCCATTCCATTCAAAGCATGATATTGATTGCATAATATATATCAAGATGAAGTGTGTAGTGAAGCCATCAACCAAACAGCCAACTGATAGGAGCATATTTATGCGACTTAATTGGCTAGTTCTCGTGCGTTTATGTTGTGTTTCCTTAGTTATTTTAGCGTTTAAAGTCATTTTCATATGTTTGTAGGTCTTAATAACAACGTTGGCAAGAAAAGTGCATTTTGGTGCATTTTGGATCAATATTGGGCTGAAATGGATTGCATGCATGAGGATGGACGTTTTGGGCATATGTGTGTAAGTGTTGATAGGAGCATATTTATGCAACTTAGTTAGCTTGTTCTTGCGCATTTACGTTGTGTTTTCTTAGTTATTTTAGTGTTTAAAGTCATTTTTGTGTGTTTTCAGATTCTAAGAACAAAGTATGCAAGAAGATGCATTGCCTTTGGACCAGTTTCGGGTTTGGAATGGATAGTAAATGCATAGAGCAACGTGGATGGACGAAATTGAAGACTTAAAGAGGCTAAGAATGTGAAGAATTAGTGTACAAAGGATAAAGAACTCAACCACAAAAGGGTGTCACTCCACAATGCACCTTCCTTGCCGTGCAATCCCCATTGTATTCCCTTTGGATTCCCATGCCATGCTTAATCACCCTTGTCCCCTACATTATTTCTGATTTCATGCCTCAATACATTTAATTATTACACTCAATTGCTGCATACCTCTTGTTCCCTTCACCCATCAGATTTCATACAACATTCACAACCATTACATGCACCAATTGATGCTCCATCAGCCACCTTTGGAATCCCATGCCGTGTGCAACACATGTTGCTGCACCTTTGACTCATTTCTGAAACATTTCACCTCTCTGTTCATTTCTATGCAAGGTGCACAATCATTCATGCTCCCTAGATGCAACACCAATCCATTTTACCCTCCACACTTTGCATCATTACTTCATTTTCATCCTTGGACCATTGCACACCACAAATTCACCCTCCTTGCTGTGCATTTCCTCCATTGCCTAACCTGATTCTCTAGGGTTTTTGGGGCCTATTTATACATGTTTACACCCATTGGCCAAGGGATCGCCCTCCGATATTCATCGTTCATCACAGAAAATTCGTCCATACTCACCCTAGGCAGCAAAACACCCCAAAAACACCATTCTAGTGCCCAGAAAACATAACAGCCACTCCACCTTCTTCCACCCTCTTTGCCGAGTTCTCTACCACCCTCCAACCATCAAACACTCCTCCACACTCACCATAAACCTTTCTATACCATTCCCCATCCATTCTACACCATAAAACTACCCAAAACCTGTCCACAAACCAAACTGCCACAAGCAAGGGAAAGGAGAAATCTTGGATGCACTTGCTGCCAAGTTGGAGCATTATAGGTGTTTTCTTTCTTTGGATTTTAATGTCTAATTCATGTAATCTTTGTTTTGCTTTGAGTATGATTGGCTAATTTTGTTTTGGCTAAGGGTGTTGATAGGAGCATATTTATGCGCCTTGGTTTAGCTTGTTCTTGTGCATTTATAGTATTTTTCCTTAGTAAAGTAGTCTTTTAAGCTAGTCTTATGTGTTTTCAGGTTTTAAGGGCAAAGTATGCAAAGGGAAGCATTTTGGAGTCTTTTGGAGCAAATTAGAGCTTGGAATGAAGATCATATGCTTGGAGCCATGAGGATGGACGAAATTGAAGACTTGAAGATGATGATTCCTAGTTGAATCAGGTTTCCTAGTTGAATTGGGAAACCTAGAAGATTGAATTCCCTACTTGAACAAGGTTTCCTACTTGGAGTAGGAAATGTAAACCCCAAATAGCATCAAGTTGCAGCTACAAGGAAATGATTTCCAAGTCCAAGAAGGAAAGGTTTCCAAGATGAAGAATGAGAAGAATTCCAAGTCAAGGGAGGATTGAGACATGTTTTCCTAATGCTAGAAGGACTCCTAAGTGTTGTAGGACACAAATGAGAAGTTTCTAGAGTGTTCCCCTCCTTGCCGTGAGTTTCCTACATTTCCTATCAGTTTTGGGGCTTTCTAGAAGCCCTATCCCTAATCCCTACATTGGTGCCGCACCCTAGCCTTCTAGATGCCCTAAAACTGCCCAGAAAGTGTTTTTAAGGAAGTTTTGAGTCTTTTGGTTGCTGTTTTGAGTTGTTGGTTTGTTTTAGTGTTTTAAACGTTAGTTTTGCATTCTTTGAGTCTAATCTAGTGTTTTAAACTTTGTTTTTACATTTCTAATTCAGTTTTCAAATGATTAGTACCCCTAGTTAATCCCCGGTTAGAACGATCCCTACTTACATCATTACTACAATTGTCACAAATAGGGTTTAATTTGTATGTTAACATAATTTTCACATCAAATTTTGGTGCTGTTGCCGAGGATTAGCAAAGTTGCTAATCCCTTGTCTTGAGTCTTGTTTAAATTGTTTCGTTTTCTGTTTTGTTTTTTTGAATTTTGCACCGTGTGCGTGTGTTTGTTTTTGTGTTGTGTATAGGCACCTTAATTTCTTATTTGTGCCAAGTCTATTGAGTTGGTTACTAACCTTGTTTACTCTTGTGTGTAGGTACTAGTTTATGACTCGCAGCTCACAACCTGTTCGTGAGCATATCTTCGACTTTGACAGTGATTTTGAGAGGACTTTGAGAAGGAAAAAGAGGTTGCAAAAGTCTAATCCTCCTAGTCCCGAACCTGAATTAGAAGAGCAAGAAGTTGAAGTTGAAGTGGAGGCCACAACAAGGTGTGAAGAGGAAGTACCAACCATGGCAGTAGACAATCGAACCATCAAGGAGCTTTCTGCCTCGGGTTTGGCCAATGCAGCCCCTCTTTGCATCCAATACCCTAGGGCTGACCCTGAGAAGACCGATGAATTTGAGTTGAAGTCAAGTTTGCTACATCATATACCCAAGTTCCATGGGTTATCAATGGAGGACCCCAATAAGCATTTAAAGGAGTTCGAAGTAGTATGCTCAAGTATGACACCGGTGAACGTGGATAGCAACATATTAAAGATGAAAGCTTTTCCCTTTTCTTTGTTGGAAAAGGCCAAGGATTGGTTGTATGAGTTGGCTCCCGGAACCGTCACATCATGGGAGAGTATGAAGCGAGCCTTTTTAGAGAAGTTCTTTCCGACATCACGAGTCATTCTTCTTCGCAAGAAGATTAGTGGAATTCAGCAAAGCCAAGGTGAATCTTTTCCATCTTATTATGAACGATTTAAATCACTTGTTGCTTCTTGTCCACAGCATCAGATGAAGGAGGAGCAACTTCTTCAATACTTTTACGAAGGTCTTTTACCACTTGAACGGCAAATGTTGGATGCATCCGCGGGAGGAGCTCTAGTGGACAAGACACCTAGGGATGCCAAAACTCTCATTGCGAATCGAGCACTCAATGCACAACAATATGAAGGTGTTGGGCAAAGAGACACCCCACAGCCACATCATGTAAATGAGGTAAGTTCTATTTCTGAGTTACAATCCCAAATGGCTAACCTTACGTCTATGTTATCGCAGTTGGTTGAAGGCCCCAAAACGCAAGGAACTACAATCTGTGGTGTATGCTCCATTCAAGGACACCAATCTGATCAATGCCCTCAATTAATTGAGAATGGAGGGTGGGAATCGGCCAATGCTGTGGGTTATGGGAATCAAAACCAACCAAGGGGTGATCCTTTCTCCAATACATAAAATCCAGGATGGCGTGACCACGCCAATTTCAGATGGAGAGATGCACCACAATATGGCGAACAAAGTGGATTCCGACAACCCCCGGGTTTCTTTCCAAGGCCAATGGCACCACAACCACCTCCTCAGGCACAATCATCCCAAACCAACCCAGGTACGTCTATGAATGACGATAAAACATATCAGTTACTAACCACCATGGCGCAGGGAATGCAGAACCAAGCAAAGGAGGTTAATGAGCTGAAGAAGCAAAGTATGTAAGTAGGGATCGTTCTAGGCCGGGGATTAGGAGGGATTGCTAAATCACTTCAAAACTGACTCAAATACATAAAAACAAGTTTAAAACACTAAACTAGACTCAAAGAATGCAAAACTAAACTTTAAAATACCAAAACAAACCAAAAGACTCAAAACTGCCTTAAAAACACAATCTGGGCAGTTTTGAACGCTAGACACAAACTTGGACGAAATTAGGTTTTAACTTGACTCAAAACACTTAAAAACACAAACTAACTTGACTTCTAACTAATATGACTCAACAAAGAAAAGGGGGATTGATTTTGGACGAATTTAAAAACAAAACAAAACTTTGTAAACTAGAACATATTTTAAAACGAATTTGGTGAAAGTGAATTGATTGAAGGCTAGCTAAGGGGTTCTTCTCCACACATGTTATACTTGCATCAAAACGATTTCTAATTGCAATTCAATAAACCATGAATACTCAACACTCCAAGTTAATTAGGTCCGCTTAAATTAACTCTCAGATTTCCCTAATGTCAATGAATTGGACGGAAAAAGCGCATCGCAACCAAATTATTCCTCAAAAGTTCCCTACATGAAAGCGCATAATAGAGATACAATCAAAGATCATTACGTTCAATGGAAATCATAAGTATTGACGAGGCACTCGTAACTATGAAAGCGCATGAAACTTATGCCAAGAATTCACTTAACACAATTGTGATCAACAACTTTTACTACTTGTGAATATAAGATCATAACGATTAGGTGAAACTCCCTTACATTCTAGCATCAAACTTATGCATGAAAATTAAGCGTGCACTCTCAACCAACATACACAAATCAGTTTTAATTCATATACCTAAGTGAATTGAATCCACAACTTATGAAACGCAATTAGAAGTAATCAAATCATATAGCAAGCATAATCATGGTTTCGAATCCCCCCCTAGCCAAGGGGGGTTTAGTTCCTCATACTCGCAAAGCAAAGATAACTGAAATTAAACATTGAAATCAAGGATAGAAAACACCTAGAAACGCTCCAACATTCCTAATGCTAGGGCATAGGCACGGCACCAGGTGGTACTTCTTCTCCTTCCTTCCTTGCAATCACGGCACAAGAGAGATGAATGTGTTTCGGGGATGTATGAATGTAGGAAAATATGGTAGAGGGTGGTGACTAAATGGTGCAGCCAAGGGTGGTATTTATAGGCTGAAATTCGCAGCCCCTATGTAGCAAAGGAAAAGGATTTAAAAGCCTAATTTGTATAGGATAATAACACACAATCCTTGAAGGAAAATGCTAAGGCTTTTAGAAACCAAGGGGGAAAGGAATAATCAGGTTTATAGAAGTCCTAGAAAGGTTTGGGGCGTCACTTTTGTAGGACAAGGGATAAGGCCTTCTAGAAAGGTTGTTTTGTGGCTGATTTCTAGAGAAACAAGGGATAAGGTGTGGCACCTTTGTAGGAAGGGATAAGGCTTCTAGAAATCAGGTTTTAGGTCTCCAAATAGGAAAAGAAATCCCTTTTGTAGCTGAAATCTTTATGCATTAGGATTAGGGAAAGATAGGATAGGATAAGGTTTGTGATAGGAGCATATTTATGCGCCTTAGTTAGCTAGTTCTTATGTATTTTTGTTATGTTTTCTTCGTTAAAGTAGTCTTTTAAGCTACTTTCATGTGTTTTCAGGTTTAAAGGACATATTACAAGAAATGATGCCATTTGGAGCTTTTGGAGCAAAACTGAGCTGAGATGTGGTGTATGCAAATGGAGCAATAGGAATGGACAAGTTTGAAAGTCATTTTGGGTTGATCTTTCCTAAACCGGAATGGCCTTGCGTTTGAGCAACATTAGAAGGTTCCGAAGCGTTGGAAGACGCAAAGAAAGGTGTTAGAATATTTTCTCATCCTTGCGTTGGGTTAGGGCTTAGTTTCTCTTGGTTTTGGGCTTTTTAGAAGCCCTATCCACACTCCCACTAACCAGCCGCACCTTTCCATTCTAGAAGCCCTATTTTACAAACCCTAACCCTAGCCCACTTAAGCAGCCGCACCCTAGGCCTTTTCCCATGCAAAAATCTGATTGTTTAACCTAATTCGTTGTGGATTTTTAACCCTTGCCGCACCTAAACCCTAGCCCATTGTCTAACCTGATTTCTTTAGGGTTTTAGGTGCCTATATATATGTGTTTTACATCTTTTGGCCGATCATCACCCCTCCACAATCCAGAAAATAATCATTCACGCCAGATTTCATCTCCTCACCTTTGCCGTGCCCAACCTTCACCCAAATCCATATTTTCTGACCCCAAACCTTCCTAGCCGTGCCATACACCCATCCTAGACATTTTTCCACCATTCTACACCATCCATAACCCCCAAAAACCATCACAAAAATCCCCTACACCCTCTCTGCTTATTTGTGTATGTTGATTGAGAGTGCACGCTTAGTTTTCATGCATGAATATGATGCTAGATTATGAGGGAGTTTCACCTAATAGTTACAATCTTATAATCACAAGTAGTGAAGATCGCTTGAAAACGATCGCGTTGAATGAATTCTTAGCATAAGTTTCATGCAATTCATAGTAACAAATGCTTCGTCAATGCTTATGTTTTTCATAGAACGTAATGATTCTTGCTTGTATCTCTATTATGCAATTCATGTAGGGAACTTGTAGGGAATGTTTTGGGTTGTCGTATGCAATCATCCAACTTAATAACTTGTGGAAAAACTGAGGGTTAATTAGTGCAATTCACGGTTAATTTGGGGCATTGAGTATTTATAATTTATTGGAAGAACAACTGAAAATCGTTTTGTTTGCAAGTGTGACATGTGTGGAGAAGAACCTCCTAACTAGCCTTTTAACCATCTATTTCACCAAAATCGTTTTTACAATCTGTTTTAGTTAAAGTTTCTGTTTTGTGTTAAATTTTCGTCCAAAACAAATCCCCCTTTAATTTGAAGTCTTAGATTAGTTAGAAAGTGTTTTGATTTGTGTTTCTAAGTATTTTGATTCAAGTTTTCATCAATTTTCGTCCAAATTAGTGTAGGTGCTCAAAACTGCCCAGAAAGTGGTTTTTAGGCAGTTTTGAGCCTTCTAGTTGCTGTTTTGGTTTTTAGGTTTGTTTAAGTGTTTTAACTTTTAGTTTTGCATTCTTTGAGTCTAGTTTAGTGTTTTAACTTTGTTTTTGAGTTTTTAAGTCAGTTTCCAAGTGTTTAGCAATCCCTCCTAATCCCCGGTCTAGAACGATCCCTACTTACATCTTCACTACAATTTGACAAAAAGAGGGTTTAATTTGTGTGCTTAATAATTTGTTTGGATAAGATAAGCTAAGATAAGGTTATGGATAATGTTTTGGATAAGGTTTCTTCACTTGAGCTGATTCTTTGGCTTTAACTTTCCTTCTTCAAGGAGGAAACCTTGTTTGAGTAGGAGTCTTCAATCTTCTAGAAATCCAACTTCAACTAGGAATCATTCTTCAACTAGGAATCCATTGTTGACTAGGATTTCATCTTCAATTAGGAAACTTTGCATCTTCAATTCTTCAACTTTGGAACACATTCCTAGCTTCTTCAATCCTTCAAATTCGTCCATTGTTTGTGCTCCATAAGCATGAACTCCATTCTAGCTCAATTTTGCTCCAAAATGCTCCAAATTGCATCTTTTTATATGCTTTGCCCTTAAAACCTGAAAACACATGGAAATAGCTTAAAAGACTACTTTAAGTAAGAAAACATAACGAAAATGCATAAGAACAAGCTAACTAAGGTGCATAAATATGCCCCTATCACACCACAACCACCTCCTCAGGCACAATCATCCCAAACCAACCCAGGTACGTCTATGAATGACGATAAAACATATCAGTTACTAACCACCATGGCGCAGGGAATGCATAACCAAACAAAGAAGGTTAATGAGCTGAAGAAGCAAATGGGCCAAATGGCCGAATTTTTGGGGCAATTCCGTGAAAATGGTAAGTTACCAAGCACTATGGTGGTCAATCCAAAGGGTGGTTTCGAATCTACAAAGGCTATCACACTACGAAGTGGAAAAGAGGTGAGAAACAAGGAAGATGAGAAGATACAACTCGAAGAAGAGGAGAACACCTACCCCACGGCAAGGGTACCATCACCCATGCCGCAGCCATCTAAGACATCCCATCCGTCCACCTCAGGTAAGTGTGTCCCAAATGTTGTGATTTCGAACACTAATTTGCCCAATGTTCCTTTCCCTCGCAGATTTGCACAATCGAAGAAAGAAGAAAGCGAAAAGGACATTTTGGATACCTTTCGAAAAGTCCAAGTGAACATTCCTTTACTTGATGGTATTAAGCAAGTGCCCAGGTACGCAATGTATCCGCGGTTTTGCAACGGAAGTTACCTCCAAAGTGTAAGGATCCAGGGAGCTTTACTATCCCATGCGTAATTGGAAACACTAGATTTGAAAAATGCATGTTAGATTTAGGTGCTTCTATTAATGTTATGCCATATTCCATTTATGCGTCAATGAACCTTGGTGAGTTAAAACAAGATGGCGTTATAATTCAATTGGCCGATCGTTCTAACGCTTATCCCAAGGGAGTCCTTGAGGATGTTTTAGTGCAAGTCAATCATCTTATCTTTCCTGCAGATTTTTATGTCTTAGAAATGGAGGATTCGAGCCATGTTCCATCATTGCCAATCTTGCTAGGCCGACCATTCATGAAAACAACGAGAACAAAGATAGACGTGTTTATGGGAACATTAACCATGGAGTTTGATGGAGACATTATTCGTTTTAATCTTTCTGAAACCATTAAATATCCAATGGAGGACAATTCTTGTTTCGCTATTGGCATTGTTGATTCTTTGGCACAGGTACATTTGGACCGAATGAACGACGATGCACTTAAAATAGCCTTAGTGCACTGCATAGGAGCAAGAAACAAGTGTGGGGGAATCCATGCAACCCACGGCATGGAATCTGACCATATTGTCGTGCCCCCTTGTGGTGAAGTGTTTGAAATGGTCGCGGCCCTCGAGTCATTGCCATCACATTCTGGTAAGTCTCCATTTTCAATTTTAGATTCGGCTTTGGCTAACAAGTTACTTCCATCCATTGTGCAGCCACCTACACTTGAGTTGAAGCCATTACCTAGTCACTTGAAGTATGTTTTCTTGGGAGAAGAGCAAACACTACCCGTCATGATAGCTAGCTCACTCACGGCCCAAGAAGAAGACAAGTTGATAAGGGTGTTAAAGGAGCACAAATCTGCCATTGGATGGACCTTGGCGGATATCAAAGGCATTAGTCCCACCACGTGCATGCCTGTGGTGTTATATACCTTATTTCTGATAGTCGTTGGGTGTCTCCCGTGCAGGTTGTTCCAAAGAAGTCCGGAGTCACGGTGGTGAAGAATGAAGAACAAGAGCTTGTACCCACTCGTGTGGTGACCGGTTGGCGTGTTTGTATTGATTACAAGAAGTTAAATGCCATGACAAGGAAGGATCACTTTCCGTTGCCATTCCTGGACCAAATGTTAGAAAGGTTAGCCGGCTATCAATTTTATTGCTTTCTTGATGGATATTCCGGAAATAACCAAATTGTGATAGCTCCGGAGGACCAAGAAAAGACAATGTTCACGTGTCCCTTTGGCACCTTTGCATACAGGCGTATGCCATTTGGTTTGTGCAATGCCCCTGCAACATTTCAACGATGCATGGTGAGTATCTTTTCTGATTATGTGGAGAAAATTATTGAGATATTCATGAATGATTTTAGCGTGTTTGGTAATTCATTCGATCATTGCTTGAGTAATCTGACCTTAATTTTGAAATGTTGTGTTGAAACGAATCTTGTGCTTAATTGGGAAAAATGTCACTTCATGGTTAAGCAAGGTATTGTTCTAGGACATATTATTTCTGAAGAAGGCATTGAAGTGGATAAATCTAAGGTAGACCTTGTTCGTCACTTACCCTCTCCAACTTCGGTTAGAGAGGTTCGTTCGTTTCTTGGTCACGCAGGTTTTTATAGGCGTTTCATAAAGGATTTCTCCAAGATTGCACAACCACTATGCCGATTGCTTCAAAAAGAGGTGGCTTCCGAGTTTGATGATGCATGCTCCACGACATTCAAGCAATTAAAAGAAGCTCTTACTTCGGCTCCCATTATCACACCTCCAGATTGGAGCCTTCCATTCGAGTTGATGTGCGATGCTTCGGACTATGCGATTGGTGCTGTTTTGGGGCAGCGAAAGAACAAACAACCTCATGTTATTTATTATGCCTCTAGGACACTCAATGATGGTCAATTAAATTACTCCACCACTGAAAAAGAATTACTTGCTGTGGTATTTGCATTAGATAAGTTCCGATCATGCTTACTTGGTACTAAAGTTATTATTTTTACTGATCATGCAGCTCTCAAGTATCTACTCACGAAAAAGGAGGCCAAGCCTAGACTAATTCGATGGATGTTGCTTCTACAAGAGTTTGACATTGAGATTCGGGATAAGTAGGGCGTGGAGAATGTGGTGGCTGACCACCTAAGTCGAATGGTGCATGAGGAAGCATCGCCAATTTCAAACCTTCCCCGATGAGCAATTAATGTCTATTCAGGTAAGTGAGCCTTGGTATGCAGATTTGGTGAACTTCCTGGTGTCTAAACATATCCCTAGCACACTTAATAGGAATCAACATGATAAGCTTAAAAATGATGCTAGGTTTTATGTTTGGGATGATCCATACCTTTGGAAATTTTGTCCCGATCAGATTGTACGCCGTTGTGTGAATGAATCTGAGTTTCAATCTATTTTAACATTCTGTCATTCATATGCATGTGGGGGACATTTTGGCACCCAACGCACTGCCCTTAAAGTCTTAGAATGTGGGTTTTATTGGCCAACCATTTTTAGGGATGCTAGGACATTTTGCCTTACATGTGATCGTTGGCAACGAATGGGTAATATAAGTGCTAAGGATCAAATGCCACAAAACCCTATACTTTATGTTGAAATATTTGATGTGTGGGGAATTGATTTTGTGGGTCCTTTTCCGTCATCTTCCGTCAATCTATCTTGTTGGCGGTGGATTATGTTTCCAAATGGGTGGAAGCAAAAGCCACCCGGAATAACGATTCCAAAGTGGTTGCAGAATTTGTGAAGTCTAACATTTTTGCTAGGTTTGGAATGCCTCGAGTTTTTATAAGTGATGGAGGTTCACATTTTTGTAATCGAACAATTGAGGCACTGCTTAAGAAGTACAACGTTACACATAGGGTTTTGACACCCTATCATCCTCAAACAAGCGGGCAAGCCGAGGTGTCGAATCGGGAGATAAATCAGATTCTGGAGAAGACAGTTGGGCCAACAAGAAAAGATTGGAGCCTGAGGTTAGAAGATGCATTGTGGGCTTATAGGACCGCCTACAAAACACCCATAGGAATGTCCCCCTTTCGGCTTGTGTATGGAAAACCATGTCATTTACCTGTGGAGTTTGAGCACAAGGCCCATTGGGCCGTGAGGAAGTTCAACATGGATGTAGATGCGGCGGGAATTCATCGTAAGCTTCAATTGAATGAACTTGAGGAAATACGGAATCAAGCTTACGAGAAAGCTCGACTTTACAAGGAAAAGATGAAGGCCTTTCACGACAAGATGAAGGCCTTCTTTGTTGGACAAAAAGTGTTGTTGTTTAATTCTCGTCTTCGTCTATTTCCGGGTAAGCTACGTTCACGTTGGATTGGACCCTTTGTTATTACTAATATTTTTCCTCATGGTGCAGTCCAAGTTCGTAGTTTCAAAACAGGTCAAGAGTTCAAGGTGAATGGGCATCGCGTGAAGCCTTACTACGAGAGCTTTGTAGAACATGATGTGGAGGAGACAACCCACTATGCCGTGGGTTCCCATGAAGGTTGATCAATGTGGCATCGTCCGGCTGGAAGACGTTAAAGCAAGCGCTTCTTGGGAGGCAACCCATTTATTTGATAGGAGCATATTTATGCGCCTTAGTTAGCTAGTTCTTATGCATTTCCATGGTGTTTTCTTAGTTAAAGTAGTCTTTTAAGCTAGTTTTATGTGTTTTCAGGTTTTAAGGGCAAAACATATAAAAAGATGCATTTTCGAGCCTTTTGGAGCAAAATGGAGCTTGGGATGAATGTCACATATTTGGAGCGAAGGTTTGGACGAATTTGAAGACTTGAAGATGATGATTCCTGATATGCGACTTAGTTAGCTTGTTCTTGTGCATTTACGCTGTATTTCCTTAGTTATTTTAGTGTTTAAAGTTATTTTTGTGTGTTTTCAGACTCTAAGTACAAAGTATGCAAGATGATGCATTTTGGAGTAGTTTCGGGCTTGGAATGGATAGCAAATGCATGGGCCAAAGTGGATGGACGAATTTGAGAACTAAAGAGGCCAAGAATGTGAAGAATTATGGTCCAAAAGATGAAGAACTCAGCCCAAAAATCTGTCTTCACCTTCCTTGCCGTGCAAACCACATAGAATTCCCTTTGGATTCCCATGCCATGCTTGATCACTCTTGTCCCCTACACAATTTCTGATTTCATGCTTTAATTCATTTAATTATTACACTCAATTGCTTGATACCTCTTGTTCCCTTCACCCATCAGATTTTAGACAACCTTTACATCCATTCCATGCACCAATTGATGCTAAATCAGCCACATTTGGAATCCAATGCCTTGTGCAACACATGTTGCTGCAACTTTGACTAATTTCTGAAACATTTCACCTCCCCTTTTCATTTCAATGCAATGAACACAATCATTCATGCTCCCTAGCTGAAATACCACTCCATTTTACCCTCCATACTTTGCATCATTGCTCCATTTTCATCCTTGGACCATTGAACATCACAATTCACCCTCCTTGTTGTGCATTTCCCCACTGCCTAATCCGATTCCCTAGGGTTTTTGGAGCCTATAAATACATGTTTACACCCCTTGGCAAAGAGTTCACACTCCCATATTCACCATCCATCACAAAAATTCGTCCATACTCACCCTAGGCAGCAAAACACCCCAAAAACACCAAAACTGCCCAGAAAACATCACAGCCACTCCACCTTCTTCCATCCTCTTTGCCGAAGTTCTCCACCAACCTTCCACCACCAAACACTCCTCCACACTCACCATAAACCTTTCCATACCATTCCCCATCCATTCTACACTATAGGACTACCCAAAACCTATCCACAAACCAATCTGCCACAAGCAAGGGAAGGAGGAATCTTGGATGCACTTGCTGCGAAGTTGGAGCATTTTAGGTGTTTTCTTTCTTTGGATTTTAATGTCCAATTCATGTAATCTTTGTTTTTCTTTAAGTATGATTGGCTAATTTCGTTTTGGCTAAGGGTGGATTCAAAACCATGATT
>VIEB01001296.1:60156-78950 GCA_006547085.1 Malus baccata | reverse complement strand
CTTGCGCAATAGATCCTTATGCTCGCTAGTGAATAATTCTCGAGGTGTTTTGTCTTGGTTATTTTTCATGTCTATGAAGGGAGGTTGCACAATCTTCTCGACTTCCTGCCACATCAATGATTGATAACGAAATTAAAGAATGCAAGGAATTTCTAGGCGATTAAAGTTGATTATAAAATAATATTTAATCATACCTCAAACCATACTAATTCTCGTTGCATTTGAAGAGCCGCTCCAGACACAAGATTGAGTTGGTCTTGAGGTGCCAATTTTGCAGCTTGATGTAGAATGTTGTTATTCTCATTGTCAATATATGTTGCTATGATATCTTTGATGAAGCCTGTCTCATGCACTAGATTGAAGATACTCGCATGACGATGCAAGACTGCATTATGGAATATAGTCCGATTGTTGTCATCATATTCCCATACCAACTCTGGATAAGAGTCAATAAGCACGGACAAGAATTCATAATTTCCTAATTTCACTGCATCAAAGACTAATTTTGAAGGCTCTCTTATCAGGCGCATGACTTCGTCATCGTCATGTTTCAACATTTCTTCCCAAAGGTATTTGACCAGTTTCAGGGCTTCAGTTTGCTTCAAGTTTCTTTTGGAAGAAACCTTCATGTCTAGGAGTACTTTCCCTGTAAATTAAAAATTTACAACATAAACAACAAGGTTGATATTCACAAGAACAGGCAAATTTCATACTAATGTGGGATGATCAAACACCATAGTACGGAAAGTTTATTTTTATATAACTTATCAAAGTTTGATATTATAATTTCAGAGGAATTGACTCACATGCGTTCATAAGTCTACTGCACATTCCAGGAGTACTTTGGTCACCAAATTCTAAAGACTTTCGAGCTAAGACATGCAAGGCCGTTTCACCGCTGCCTTTGCGAGCCGTTGCTAATGTTCTATCATCTTGTAGTAACCTCAGGGCTAAATCTGCACAAAACAAAAAGATTAAAAGAAGAGGAGGAGGCCGGAAAGAATGCTAATAATGCTTAAAAGAAGAGTAGTCAAGAAATAAAGATGTGTTTAATGTTTAACAAGTTCCAAGTATTTACCATAAAGATCATGATCGATACAACAGAAGAATAGAAATCTGCGGCTCTTTTCATCCAACGTTTCATATGTTTTATGGTATAAATGCCACGCCATTTTAGACTGTCCAAACAAAGCAGCCACATAGAGTGGTGTCATTCCTTGACCACCTGGAATTGTTGGCAAGGACCTATTTTTTTGTATCAAAATCTCGGCAATTTCTACAGTTCCAGTTGTAGCAGCAAAGCTCAGCGCCGTATTTCCTTTAATGTCTTGAAGTGCCAAGTCTTCTTCATCCATCATTTTGACTAGTTCCTCTACAAATTTAATATTGTTCTTTACTCCTGCTGCAACGTGAAGAACAGTTTCCCTTCCTTTTGTTATGCTAGCAGTTAAGAGTGTTCGGTTGTTATTTAATATGCCTTTGGTGGTATGCCAGTCACCTTTCATTGCAGCTTTGTAGAGGGGCATACACAAGTTCAAGTAGGCCTCTCCTGTGTTGGATGAAAGGGATGAAGTTAGATTGAGCGTATGATTGCTTTGTTGAATGTAATACACACACACACACACACACACTAGGTTATTTGTGCCCATTTCACTTGTTATTATTAGCTTATTTTGATAGTAGGAATGCTATAATTGTAACTATTTTCTTTCGCATTATCTAAAGATCCATTTTACATCAAATAAATGGACAGTTTATCATCCTACTTAGGAGGTTACTTGTTATCAAACCCATTGATTTGTTCAATACATATGAATGTGGCAAAATAAACTCCAAATATTGTTTTTCTTTTTTACAAAGAAGATATTTTAATAATGATGAGGAACATAAACATTTGTTATTATTATGTTTGTACAGTGAAAATACATTAAGCATAAGTGTTCAAAATACTAGGTGCACACATGTGGCGGAGCAATTATTATCAACACTAATATACCCTTAAGTTTATGTATGGTATTATAGTTACGATATAATTCTTTGTTAATGCAAAATGGTGACATTTAGTACTATAGTCTAAAAGATTTCTCTTTACTTATAGGTGCACAAGAGATTCTGATTTGAATATTGTGGATAGTGTGTTGGAAATCAATTTATTTTTCAAATCCTTATTAATGTAAATTTCTCGTGTTATATACGGAAAAAAAAACCGTAAAATAGTAAAATGACGTTAATTTATGTACTTTACACATTGAAGAAGTTTAAAAATATCCTAAATCTTTAATAAATATTAGGAAAACGTAGTGATAAACTGTTTATTACAGTTAGCTTTACCACCACTTGCTCTCTTCACACCCTATTTCCTCTACTCCATATTTTGATCTTCACAATTTCAAGCAGTATCTACGATCACATGCTACTGCATGTAACTTACCCTACCTCTGTATTATTAGATAACAGCAGGCCAAATAATTTTGCTGATTGTTTTGCCACTTTAATTAACCAACATGAAAGTACAACGGTTGTGCTTGTCATGACCGGCACTGGCTCAGGGCTAGCTGGGCAATCGTTCGGTGTCTCAAAACTCAAGGGGCATAAAAAATTGTTAGGGTAGTATATTCAGACATACTTTCATTAGTGTATAAATTCTAAAAATTTGGCTAAACTAACAAGAACTTTAAGCAGAAGCACGGGTTTTTCGCTTCTTACTATTAACAAGAAGTTGTCGTGTTTGAAACTCAATGGTGTTCATTTTTCTTTCCAATTTTTTTACAATATTCTGTTTGGAAGCAATGCAAGGCACCTTTTTGCTTTTCCTTTCATGCATTTTCCTTCACCATTTAACAAGTGTTTGAAAATATGACATGTTTTTTCGGTCCTATATTGACGAGGTAAGTAAATAAGAAAAAACACCTCACAATTTATATAAAAGCACTTCAAAGTTTCAGTTAAAGGGAAAATATCTACTTGTAAGCCGGAGTTTTATGGTTCCTTTCTGTCAAATACAAAATAAATTGGTTATTTTGTATTTCTAAATTGTTGAATTTAAAGTGTTTTTCTAAGTTATTTATCAAAATCTTACGTTTGAAAACAAATTATTTTTATTATATAGACTTGGGGCATATTTTTTGGTGTCTCCTTAGGACCTCAATACTCTCATGACCGGCCTTGGTGCTTGTGCCATATTTCCGGGATAATATATATGTGTACTAATCATATATATAGGATAATACTTGCATCTCTTCATAAGAAAAAAAATCATATATGCATGGGATGTGCATGAAAGAGAAACATCGAACGTACTGTTGGTCCCTTCTAGTAGATGACATGAAGGATGGTTCAGTTGATTGATAGTTTCTGTAGAAGCGGGAATGCCGATGATGACATTTTCAGCAACCGGAACGCCATTTACTGCCGCCATTTGAATCCCAGCTGGAGCTGGTATACCTTGTGCTCATGGACTAGACATTTTTCCTAAATGAACTTGTGGGAATTAACGTAAACCCCTGTAAATTATTATATCTACACAGAAAAACCTGAATTAGCAAGTATTTTATACTGTAGCACGTTTCTAAAGCATTAAGCTACAAGTTAAATAGCGAGAGAGCCAATAATACGAGATATTTGATTTACATTTTTTATAGGGTAAATTATATTTTACCCCCTCAGGTTTGGGGTCGATTTCAATTTCTTAAACATCATCAAAACATTTCACTTTCATATCTCAAGTACTATTTTATTTCAATATAATACATCCGTTATATTTTTCATTCATTAGTCCGTTAAAAGTTGATGTGGCTGCCACATTTGTGCTGACATGGTTGCCAAATTTATGCCACGTGGCAAAAAAAATATTTTATGCCCAAAAAACCTAGATTATTTGTATGAAACCTACAAAAACAAAAAAAAAATTCCACCCGTGCTTGGAGAGAAGGGTCGACATTCCCCAGTTGTCGACGGCACAAACAATGATGGTGGTGCGGTCATGATGTTGGCGGCAAGGTGGGTGAGGGTGAGGTAGTGGTTGAAGGTCGAGAACTGGGAATTTTGGGGGGGTTCGAGAGAGAGAGTGAGGAGAGTGGAGGAGGGTCAGCGTGTGATGTTGTGCACTTTGGTGAGGGTGGTGAGGAGCGTGAGCGTGAGGGGGATTATGGGTTGGGTGTGTGCTTGGGTGGGGAGAAGGAGTGAGGAAGACGAATTGGGTTTTGGTTTGTTTTTTTTTTTTTTTTGTTAGCTTTTTTTAATTAATTAATTTAAATTTTAACCTTTTTATTAAGTGTTTAGCCACGTGGCACAAATGTGGCTGCCACATCAGCACAAATGGGGACCCCTTATTTGTCACGTCATCACTTAACAGTTTACTTAACATATTTTCTAACGGATGTATGAAATTGAAATAAAATAGTAATTGAGGTATGAAAGTGAAATGTTTTAAAGATGTTGTAAGGAATTGAAATCAACCCCAAACCTGAGGGGGTAACATGTAATTTACCCTTTTTTATATTGACATTAGTATAGTGAGAGAAACAATTATGTCAATTTTTTTATACAACCATATATTTACACAAAGATGTGATAGAATATATCGAACTCGTTATCCACATATTTGAACTCAAAATTTCTCACTTAAAAATACCACTAATTAAACCTTTGCCTATTATTCTTACAAGTTACAGTTTACAACAGGACTGGCAAATAAAAAGAAGAACTAATTATGTATTCAAGTGACACACACACACACACACACACACACATATATATATATATATGATTATTTAAGGTACTGGATTACAGAAAAATAAAGAGTGTACGGAAATTAAATAAAAATAGCGATCCTACTTGCACGATGATATTTGTTTGGTTTTGTTGGAAAAAAAAAATATCATGCAAGTAATATTTTGATTATTTTTGTTTAAGATCATTATTATTAATTTTGATAAGCGAAAGCTTGAACTCAATATACTCATGGAAATTTTGTTGAACCAACAAACATTAAGATTGTGAGAGCTTTTATCATTTTTTCCGTAAACTAAAAGAAGAAAAAAAGAGCGAGCAGACTAAATAAAAAGAAAAGAACAAGGAGAACTGGAGAAGAATTTATGGATTGATATTATATGTATTTATAGAAACATTACTTACAGATTTCCAGCACCGACCCAAGTGGAGCTAATTACACGGAACAGCGCTACTCATCTCTTGCTTGGCTTGGTGGAAAGTAGTTTAGAGGGAGAAAGAAGTCTTAGCTGTGCCTGTGTATATATATTGACAGCTTATCAGTTACCGGGGTTTGTTGAAAATTGAAGAATTTGTATATTTAGAGTATTGAAATTCAAGCCGAAAGACGCCACCACAGTACTCGTACGCCCACTTGGGAAGATTCTTTCAAGACTTAATATGTGGCTACCGTCAGTCCATGCATGGGTTTTTTAGGTGTTACAATCCACTCTTTTTTTTATTTCCCAACATACTTTTATCAATTTTCAGCTATCGGATCGAATGAATTGAAAATGATTAAATTATTTAATTAGCATAATTTCTTTTAGTAATACTACACATACCACTTATTTGTACCATCACTAATAAAGGTAATGTCTGCCAATGCATATGAGTTCCATCGCTATTAAAGAGATAATAAAAATAATAATACAAATATGTTGCAGGAGTAGTATTTTTGCATTTTTTTTTCTTTTTCATAATAAGACCCGATGGAGGGCCGTGGAAAAAGTAGTCTTGATCAAGACTAGTAATAGTGGAGTCTATAATGTGGTGGCCTCCGCTCCGTACTCACTTTTAGGTGCAGAGGAGCCCGCCAAAACAACATAGACAGAGAAAAATATTGTATGTTCATATATGACAAAAGTCAGTGGTTTCCCCACTTGCAGTTGGAGGGTAGATACAAAGCTAAACTATATATTATTGAAGGGAAACTTGAAGGAAATTTCCTCTCCCATATATTCAACTACACAAGTGAAAGGTCCGTATCGCACGCCCATTTATCAATCTTCTTTATTTATTTCTTTTTTATTTCTTTTAACAAACGTTGAAAGATTATGAGAAAGATGGCATCTTCCCGTAACTCTTGGGATTAATTTAGTGCAGCCTCTGTGCTGATTTGGTATCATTTCTAGATCTGTCTCCAAGATGACTTGTAAACAAAAGTTACTTCGATTCCTGGGTTGTGTGCAAGCTTCTCATGTGTTTCATCATGAGCGTGGGAGAGGAAGAACTTGATTGCTTGAACATTACCCTCGAAGATAGTCTTGACCTTGAGGAAAGGTTTAATAACACCATACATCTTGTGGGTAGACTCATTGCTGACCATGAACCATCCCAAACCGTGGTTGGAAAAGATGAGGGTTGTTCGGATTCTTCGTGCGAAAGCCAACATATATGCTATCATGGTTGGGGAAAAGGCTGTCACCAGGAGGCTTTTGGAAGGAAACCCCTGGTTCATTAGAGACTACACTTTCTCTGTGAAATTATGGCATCATTTCACTCTCTTGATGACATCAAAGCTAATTGAGCTATTAATTAGGTCCAGGCGCAAGGCATTCCAAGGAACTACTGCACTATGAAGAATGCTAGAAGCCTGGGGTTCAACATGGGGGCAGCTTTAGAGGTTGAGGACCCTCTGGAGGCTGGGTTCAGGGGGTTTCTTTGATTGAGAGTTGATTTCAATACCTCTAAACCTCTATTCACTAGCTTCTCTGTGCTGTGTCCCAAGCTTAGGTAACATACCATCCAGTTGCGATATGAAGGTCTCAGGATTTTCAGCTACAAGTGCAACTGACTGGGCCACTCAAGCGGATGTCCTCATACAACGCTCCTTTTGCCATCTGGCGAGAGTCGGTTCAACTAATCGTTACGTGCTGAAGGTGCTTCTTGAGTTAGCTCACTCATGTTTCCTACTTTGAGGCTTATCACCAGGTCCAGTGCCAACGTATGCCACTGAAGACGTAAATGGGAAATCGATGATGGAGGTTTCTACAGCTTGCCGGACAACGATACGGACATTCTGGCAACTGCTTTCCTAGCTTGGTGGGCCAGACGAGATCAGTCTGTGCTGGTTGGGTACATCGACAATCCGCTGGCCATCAGTCCTGCCAACTCTGTGACTGCTGACATGTTGCCCCCTCCCCAGGATTCATCTGGTTTGTCGGAGTAGAGCACATGTCCTCTCCAACCACACGATCCAATTTGCACCCAGACTATAATCACATGTGGCACCCAGATAGTTATGGAACCCTGTTCTCTAATGGCACCTCGTCCATTGTTGTTAATCGGTTTTCTCTAGAGAAAAATTGGTGTGACCCCAATATGCTCTCTCCATGGGCTTTAAGGATGTGGATAGGCTCTTGTTGGCTTCAGATCATGTTCGGGCTAGTCCTACTAAGTTTTCAAGCCAAGATTGTTTTCCACCTGGCCTGAATTTACTATGCATCAATGACTCTGAACTTAAACAAGCATCCAAGTTGGTTGAGCAATCCAATGGTGGGAATAGGGAGTCGATTCTGGTCTCTTCCCTGGCCAAAAAAGCTTGACTTTCTTTCAACCCAAAAATGGGCCGCCCCATTCACCTTTCAAATCTAAACTATCGTGGATGCAAAACTAGAAGTGGTGTATGTTTGGGCAGTGGCTCCGCTCATCCAAGGGCGGTACATGAAGGTGAAAATTTAGATTTTGATAGTTAATGCGAGGTTATTATCATCCCATCCAAGGAGATGGAAGAGGCTAAGGAATGGGGCTTGCTAGGCAGGAACATGCATGTGTCCTCCATTTCATCGGCAGTGATTGACAGGGTGCAATTGTGCCGTCAGTCATGAAAATCCTATTTTGGAACTATTAAGGGCTTGGGAACGCCCGACAAGTTTAGGCGCTGCAAGGTATCATTAGGTAGCAAGATCCCAACTTGGTTTTCCTTTGTGAAACCAAATCATCAAGTTCTTTTATTTCATCTCTGAAATTCAAACTAGGTTTTGACAAATCTTTAGGTGTCGAGTCTCAGGGTAGCACAGGAGGCCTTTGCTTACTCTGGTACTCTAATACTAATTTAAAAGTACTTTTCACTTTGGATAATCACATCGTTTCGGGGATTGGGAGTAGCGGCGACCCCCTTCATTGGAGATTCTTTAGTTTTGATAGCAACCCTGCAACGACTGATCGGTTAATCACTTGGAATCTTCTTCGCTCATTAGCATCATTTTGCTTCCTTCTTTGGGTTGTGGGAGAAGATTTCAACGAGCTCCTTAGCGTCAATGAAAAGGAGGGCGGCCCAACCCGGCCAATCAACCAGATTCTTGATTTCAAGTCGGCGGTATCAGATTACAATCTTCGGGACCTTGGTTTTTCTGGGAATCAATTCACCTAGATAACCACGCGTTTGAGAGGTATAAAGGAACGATTAGATTGTGTTTCGGCCTCTTCGCTATGAATTTCTTTGTTCGATAATGCCACGGTACACCATTTGGATCCCACCAAATCTGATCATATTCTTACTATCCTATCCATGGATGGGGAGCCTACTTACAGGAGAAAATGTCGACATAGATTCCACTTCGAGGAAGTTTGGGCCTCACATGAGGAGTGTGAGAATGTTATAAGGGAAGTGTTGAATTACCCTGTGGCCAGGGTGCCTATGTTCCAGGTTGTCCACAGAATCAAGGCCACTAGGGTTGCCCTTCTTAAGTGGCAACATGTAGTTTTTAAGAGGCGAAACAAGGAGATAAAAGTCTCAATCCCTATGGCTACGACAATGGGATATGAACACTAGATTATTTCATCAATGGGCTAAAAACTGCAAGTCCAAAAACTCTAGATAGTCAACGAACTGATTGACCCTATCTCTAGATCGTGGAAGTTTTGGTGTCTTCCCTAATCTCCAAGTTGGAAGTTAACGCCATTCGGGCTATCCCACTAAGTTTCCACAACTCCGTTGATCTACTAACCTGGCACTATGAGAATGTTGGAAATTTACGGTGAGGAGTGTCTACCACCTCGCAAGAGAGTGGTTATATCCGCGTAGCTTGGCATCTTTCTCCCCCTCTAATCCTAACCACAATATGCATCCTTCCACGGCGTCGAGCCCTGATGAAATGTCTCATTTATTCTTCCAACGATTTTGGTCTACCGTTGGACCGGATGTAACAGTCGTTATCCAATGCCTCTTGCACTCGAGTAGATTACTAAAGCAGATAAATTACACCCATATTTGCCTCATCTCCAAAATGAAAGCTCCCAAAGATATTACTCAGTTCAGGCATATAAGTCTCTACAACGTTTTATTAAAGATTGCCTCCAAGGTTATGGCAAATCAACTAAAATTGATCTCACTTGCACAAAGCACGTTCATTCCGATTAGACTTATCTCATATAACTCTTTACTAGCTTCGGAGATCTCCTATTTCCTCTCTAAGCGCCGTCGGGGGAAAAAGGGGTTTCTTATCTTTAAAGTTGGACATTAGCAAGGCATACGATATAATTGAATTGAATTACCTTTGCTGTATTTTAATTCGTATGCGGTTCTTGCCAAAATGGATTGCCCTGGTGATGGAATTCGTTTGCTCGGTCTCTTACTCGTTTGTTATCAACGGACGTCCTAGAGGCTATCTTCTCCCCTCTCGTGGGATTCGACAGGGTCACCCCATTTCTCCCTATCTATTCCTACTTTGCGCGGAAGGCATGTCTGCCCTTATTGCCAAAACGGAGGCAGAAGGAAAAATACAGGGGGTTTCTATGTGCCCTAGTGCCCCAAGTGTGAATCACCTGCTATTCACAGATGATAACCTTCTATTTTGTTGGGCTAACGTGGCTGAATGCCATCAGATTTCTGAGATTCTCACTTCCTATGGACGTGCATCGAGTGAGAAAGTTAATCTTGAAAAGAGTGAGGTCTATTTTAGTCATAATATCAAACACCTTCTGTGATATAATTGAGCTGCCCTATTAGATATTCATGGGGGTTGACCGTCACACTATGTATCTAAGCATGCCGACCTTTGTAGGAAGAAACAAAAGTCATTGTTTTGCATACATCAAAAAGCGCCTTTGGAAGAGGCTTTAAAGCTAGAAAGGGAAGATTTTAAGTGCTCCTGGTAAATAACTACTTATAAAGTCCGTTGCGCTTGCCATTCCATTATACACTATGAACTGCTATCTTCTACCTAAGTACTATTGTGAGGACTTAAATCGATTAATTGCCTCCTTTTGGTGGAACAATATTGAGGGAAGGAAAATAATTCATTGGCTCTCATGGGAGAAACTATGCATTCCAAAAGTTGACAGTGGCTTACGCTTGCAAAATCTGTATGCATTCAATCTCAGCCTTCTGGCTAAACAAGGATAGAGGATTCTCATGGATCCCAACTCTGTGGTTTCGAGGGTTCTAAAAGCTAAGTACTTTCCCAGCGTCACCTTCCTCGAGGCCTCAGTGAAAGTGGATGCCTCCTACTTTTGGAAGAATATTTGTGCAACTCATAATATAATATCCCTAGGATCTACGAGGAAAGTGAGAAGTGGCGCTTCGCTGAAAATATGGGAGGATCCATGGATTTCTTTGCCAGCTCATTTTCGAATTTTTACTCCCAAGATAGATACCTCACCTCTCTAGATAGTCAACGAACTGATTGACCCTATCTCTAGATCGTGGAAGTTTTGGTGTCTTCCCTAATCTCCAAGTTGGAAGTCAACGCCATTCGGGCTATCCCACTAAGTTTCCACAACTCCGTTGATCTACTAACCTGGCACTATGAGAATGTTGGAAATTTACAGTGAGGAGTGTCTACCACCTCGCAAGAGAGTGGTTATATCTGCGTAGCTTGGCATCTTTCTCCCCCTCTAATCCTAACCGTAGATCCATCTTTTGGTCCAGGTTTGGCATGCCAATGTGCCTCCAAAAGGTCAGAGTTTGCTTATGGCATCTCTGCAACAACATCATCCCTACTCAAGTGAACCTTACTAAGTGCCATATCACGACTGATCTGTTATGCATGATGTGCAACCACCATGAGGAATCAATCCTCCGCTTACTGAAGAATTGCCCCTTTGTTAAATGTGCTTGGTTATCTTCTCACTTTGGTTATTTGTTACAAGGATCCTTCCCCCAATTCTTCCTCTTTTGGCCCATGGAAATCGCGAAGCTTATCAAACCTGCCCTTTTTTAATCCTTCATGATGATATGTTGGGTGCTTTGGGGCACCAGGAATGAAAAGCTCTAGAATAAAAAAATGTGATTCTCTTAATGTTATTGTGGCAAGAGCAACTCAGTTATGGCAATCTTTTATGTCGGCCAATGAAAGAACGTCTCCTAGCTCTCCCTTTCAAGCTCCGTCAAAATGGTGCTGCCCTTCATCAGGACATCTTAAACACAACATCAACGGCTCCTAAAACAGTGAAAAGTGCTCTAGGGGTTATGGCTTAATAATGAGAAATGCAACATAAGGCTTTTTGGCTGCAAATGCGGGAGCTTCTCTGATGTTTTCTCACCACTCCAGTCAGAAGCTATGGTTGTTAGAATTGGTTTGATTTGGGCGTTCGAAATGGGTTTTTCTAATATCCTATGTGACTTCGATTCGCTTCAAATTGTTGAAGCTTCGCGGGATCCTTTGGTTAACTTTTCGTCATTTGGACAACTAATCGAAGACATCAAGTTGCTTGCTCCGGCAGCCACTGAAGCTCCTATCACCCATGTTTGTCGTCAAGCTAATGGTGTGGCCCATAGACTAGCTCGTCTCGGTCTCACTGTAGATCAGTGCATTAAATGGATGGGGTCTACCCCTAGTATTATCATTGATATACTAGCTGTGGATTGTTCCTCTACTATGTAATCCTTTGTGTTGCACTGTCTACATTGATATGTGTCACATCCTGGCCCGAGCCCCCACCAACATACCGAGCTCGACTTCGCTGTAGCACGATATTGTCCGTTTTGGGCTTCAACAATGCCCTCACGGTTTTGTTTTTGAGAACTCACACAAGAACTTCCCAGTGGGTTACCCATCATGGGATTGCTCTCGCGCGAACTCGCTTAACTTCGGAGTTATGATAGAACCCGAAGCCAGTGAACTCCCAAAAGGCCTCGTGCTAGGTAGAGATGAGAATATACATACAAGACTTACAAGATCCACTCCCTTGGGCGATGTGGGATGTTACAATATGAATGAAACACACTATCGTTTCCTTCAAAAAAAAAAGAAAAAAAAGAAATACCCATGCCTACCAAATATTATAATGGATAATACTTTCATTCCTAATAAGAAGAATGCACATATGCTACTCATTGTGAATTATATATTTTCACTGTGTAAATTATAATCATAACAATTTAGCTCTTAATGTTTTTTTTTAAATTATTCGAATTAAAGATCATTTATGCATCCAAATGTATGAAACAAACCAACAATGTTAATACTAGTAGCATATCATGAATAACAGTTTATTTATATGACCCGTTGTAGTGATTAAATGATCTATTTCAAATGATTTTTTTTTTTAAGAATATTCTTTAAATAAAGATTAAAAAATTGAACAATTTATGACTCTAATAAAATATGTATATTCTCCATATGATGCAAGTATGACTCTAATAATAATTAGCAATAATCGTAATAAATATTAAAAGAATAATTTATATGCATGGTGGCATATAAAAATGGCTTCCAGCATCCGAGGAGGCCACGCCCGCCGCACTACTTGTGCTCGGAAAGAGGACAATATGCCGAAAAGAAACGAGGATTGAAATTCAAATACAAGAGAAAGTGGTAGGGCGCAGCCCGATGCTCAATGATTGGTGAACCTTGTTATGGTTGGGGCACAAATTTGTGAGAATATCTGTTGGAGCAGTTATGTTTTTATTTAAATATTTATATTTGTTACAAGGATCCTTCCCCCAATTCTTCCTCTTTTGGGCCATGGAAATCGCGAAGCTTATCAAACCTGCCCTTTTTTAATCCTTCATGATGATATGTTGGGTGCTTTGGGGCACCAGGAATGAAAAGCTCTAGAATAAAAAAATGTGATTCTCTTAATGTTATTGTGGCAAGAGCAACTCAGTTATGGCAATCTTTTATGTCGGCCAATGAAAGAACGTCTCCTAGCTCTCCCTTTCAAGCTCCGTCAAAATGGTGCTGCCCTTCATCAGGACATCTTAAACACAACATCAACGGCTCCTAAAACAGTGAAAAGTGCTCTAGGGGTTATGGCTTAATAATGAGAAATGCAACATAAGGCTTTTTGGCTGCAAATGCGGGAGCTTCTCTGATGTTTTCTCACCACTCCAGTCAGAAGCTATGGTTGTTAGAATTGGTTTGATTTGGGCGTTCGAAATGGGTTTTTCTAATATCCTATGTGACTTCGATTCGCTTCAAATTGTTGAAGCTTCGCGGGATCCTTTGGTTAACTTTTCGTCATTTGGACAACTAATCGAAGACATCAAGTTGCTTGCTCCGGCAGCCACTGAAGCTCCTATCACCCATGTTTGTCGTCAAGCTAATGGTGTGGCCCATAGACTAGCTCGTCTCGGTCTCACTGTAGATCAGTGCATTAAATGGATGGGGTCTACCCCTAGTATTATCATTGATATACTAGCTGTGGATTGTTCCTCTACTATGTAATCCTTTGTGTTGCACTGTCTACATTGATATGTGTCACATCCTGGCCCGAGCCCCCACCAACATACCGAGCTCGACTTCGCTGTAGCACGATATTGTCCGTTTTGGGCTTCAACAATGCCCTCACGGTTTTGTTTTTGAGAACTCACACAAGAACTTCCCAGTGGGTTACCCATCATGGGATTGCTCTCGCGCGAACTCGCTTAACTTCGGAGTTATGATAGAACCCGAAGCCAGTGAACTCCCAAAAGGCCTCGTGCTAGGTAGAGATGAGAATATACATACAAGACTTACAAGATCCACTCCCTTGGGCGATGTGGGATGCAATAGCGGAGCTAGGAATTTTTTACCGGGTGGGCTAGTTTAAAATTTTAAAATTTTTTTAAATAAAGAAACTTGATACCCTATTTCTCATAGTATAAGCTAGCTTAAAAAAAATTCACACGGTGAGCCAAAAACGTGTTAAAATTAAACAAATCCAAATTTGTACATGTACAAGAAGCGATGAGAAAAATAATGTAAGAAAAAGAGATGGTTTGCAAACTGTATTATATAATTTTATATAGTTAAACCTAGAGAATTTGAATTAGCGACCAAATATTTGATGGGCTACATTTGAAAATCAATCAAAATTACATGTAAAATTTTATTTCTCACCATAAGCTACCTGGGCTACAGCCCAGGGCAGCCCTTACCTTGGCTCCGCCATTGGTGGGATGTTACAATATGAATGAAACACACTATCGTTTCCTTCAAAAAAAAAAAGAAAAAAAAGAAATACCCATGCCTACCAAATATTATAATGGATAATACTTTCATTCCTAATAAGAAGAATGCACATATGCTACTCATTGTGAATTATATATTTTCACTGTGTAAATTTTATAATCATAACAATTTAGCTCTTAATGTTTTTTTTTAAATTATTCGAATTAAAGATCATTTATGCATCCAAATGTATGAAACAAACCAACAATGTTAATACTAGTAGCATATCATGAATAACAGTTTATTTATATGACCCGTTGTAGTGATTAAATGATCTATTTCAAATGATTTTTTTTTTTAAGAATATTCTTTAAATAAAGATTAAAAAATTGAACAATTTATGACTCTAATAAAATATGTATATTCTCCATATGATGCAAGTATGACTCTAATAATAATTAGCAATAATCGTAATAAATATTAAAAGAATAATTTATATGCATGGTGGCATATAAAAATGGCTTCCAGCATCCGAGGAGGCCACGCCCGCCGCACTACTTGTGCTCGGAAAGAGGACAATATGCCGAAAAGAAACGAGGATTGAAATTCAAATACAAGAGAAAGTGGTAGGGCGCAGCCCGATGCTCAATGATTGGTGAACCTTGTTATGGTTGGGGCACAAATTTGTGAGAATATCTGTTGGAGCAGTTATGTTTTTATTTAAATATTTATATATATATATATATATATATATATATATTTAAGTTTTGTTTTATTAGCAATATTTATATAATTGTTAATTGTCATTAATCTTATCAGTTAATAAGAAGTAATTGGCATCGCATAAATATGTTTTGAGATTCCTTCTTTGTATAGAGAAGAAGAACCAGTCTTTATCCATAATCCTTCCATAATCATTCCATGTTGATTTTTTTATACGTTTTGATCTCTTCCGGTTTGTTTTTTCCTTTTGATTTCGTACACTTTTGCACCCCCAGTAACTTCCTTGATTTCTTACGGTTTTGCGCCCCCAATAACTCCCTTGATTTCTTATGGTTTTACATTGATTTTTAATCTCAGGAATCAAAATGATGTGTTATGCAAATCTCAGGAACCATTTTAGTTAATACTCTACTATTTAATTAATAGACTTCCGAAAATAGTGCTGAAGATGTACTTACCAAATATATCTATACTTTATACTATTAATTAATTTCACCGTATTTCCACTACAACTACAATCAAAGTTGAAAAGAATAACAATATTCTTGATAGAAGATCACTTTTTTGTTCTGTAACACATTATTAAGACAATATTTTCTTTAACATATTCTCTCTCCGTCCTTCATAGATGTGTTTTCTCTATATGCATTCATTGTTGATGGTTTACTCACGCTCTATTCCAATGACGACGTGCAAATTCATTGCTTTTATCATACTTCTTATGTTAGCAATTTGAAAATTTTGGTATGTTTGTCATTGGTTTAATGACACTAACTAATTTTTAGTGCAAGTGAGAAATTATTGGAACTCGAATGTATGTCCTAAAATCAATTATTGTAGTAAAAGTTTAAGACGATACAATAGATTAGCTTGGGCAAGACCACTACTTAAAAATAATTCTATTAATCTTAAATAGTGGACCCATGGACCATGGATAATAAATGCTAGCTTCTTGCCACATGCATATGCCTGTGGCAATTGACCTTTTAATATTAGATTATGTCTTTTAATTTTTTTAAATAACTATTTTATATTTTTATTCAAAAATTATTCAAAAAAAAATAATGAAGCAAAACCATGAAACCACCCACTAACATGGGAGTTTTTTTTTTTTAATTAAATTTATAAATTTAAAATTCATCCAAAATTAAAATGTGGTGAATTACTTTAAATTCTTATGGTTCAATTGTAATTTGTAGAATTCTTGAAGGACAATTTTTTGTATTTTGAATGTTTCACCTTTTTATCCTTCTCACTTTATATATATATAGGATAGGATCAAGGGACAAATACTTTTACATTCTTTTTAAGCCTTTTGATTACATGACATCCAATGGTTCTTATTTATTAAATGACATGGATGCTTATGTGGATTTTAACTAGTATTAAAGATAAAATAAAATTTGAAAAATTAAAAAAGGAAGATAATTTAACTGAAATTAGTTCTCCCATTCCTATTTCGATCAAGACTTGGATTTAGACTTTGAACCCTAATAAAAAATCATAAAACTTTACTAAAAACAGCTTCGAGGGGTCGCCCCATTTCTTCTTCTATTATGTCGAAGGCAACCTTAAGCAATGCATGATGATGAGTAGATTTTATATTATATATTTTACCCTATTCTTAGTATATTGTGGTTAATATTTTGGAAGAATTTTGATACTTTGAATTGTATTTTCAATATAAGACTTTCAACTTCCTCTTGAGCAAAACAGAACCAAATGGACGAATTTTGGAGTAATTCTAGTTGGAGGACGTTTGTGAGTCACTTAGCTTGATCGTATCAAAATTTGAGATTTTTCCACCAAGCAGTTATTTTCTGGCAATAAAATAAAGGAGCGATGAGCAGTGTTGGAAAATGACGTTTCTAGGCTTAAATTATATTTTTGGAGCTCAAGATGACCTCGGATGGATTCATAGCCTTCTGAAGAAGTGTTTAGAATATTCCAAACATTAAATCCGGCTATAATGGGCCAGTTTTGGAGCAGCTTATGGGTCTAAAACGTGGCTGTTCAGATTTTAGGCAAATTTTATCATTTAATTTAGGGTTATGTTTCCTATTTTATTTTATTATTATTTTTAGTTTCCTAGTGGGAATAAAGGACCTGTTTTTAGGGTTTGTGTGGAGGGCTTAGCAGATTGATTGCTTGGCCATCTACAATTTTTCTCTACTCTTTATTTTATGCAATTTTGGAGACAGAGAGAATTGCTAGGGTTTCGGAGATTTTCTACTTGAAGGTGATTTCAATCCTTTTCTAAATATATTTTCTATGATTTTAATTATGAATATGCATAGCTAATTTCTTTTGTTAGGGCGAAACCTTGAGCCTTAGCATGAATATGTGATTTTTATTTAATTGCTTATGATTGATTGCATGCATACTTTGAATTGTTAATCACCGGGATAAAAACTATCTAATTGTCTTAATGCCTAATCACCATTAGAATTTTTAGAAAAGTAATTTGATGCAATTTTGGTCGGAAGGTTCCCTGAAATTGACGCTGTCTTCTTGTGATTAATAATTGTAATTTTACTTAGGATGAACACCACGTCTTAAGGATTGCATGGTTTTTCAAAGGGTTTTCATAAAGCATAATGAGTCTTTCATGTTCAGATTTGATCCAAACGTCCAGACAGGTTGCAAGTTAGATATACGTTCTATGTTGGAGGTTCCAAGTAGAATATAAATTAGGAAAACCTAACCTTCAAAGTGGCATGTGTAGATCATAAATAATTGGTTAAAGTTCATAGGATTGCTAGGTGATGGTGGAACCCTAGTGTTTTCTTAATTTGATTTTTCAAAAACTGTTTCCTTTTCTTTCATCTTCAATATTGTAGATTAGTTTACTTTTGTTAATTAAATTCATTTTTAATTTAAGTAGGTTATAAAATCAATCTTCTCAATTTCTACTTTACAATAATTAATTGGAATTTGGTTTGCTTTGAATTATTTAATAATCCCTGTGGCGAACGACCTTGCGAGATCCATTTATACTACAACAACCTTGTAATTCTTGCAAGTATTATAGGAATTTTTATCCCGTTCACATGAGTAGTAAAATCCCTATCAAGAAAATGGTGCCGTTGCCGGGGATTATTTAAAATAATTATTCTAATCAGATTTTCAGTTAGTTATTGCTATTTATACATATATAAAAAAATAAAAAAAAAACAGATTAATTTTCGTTTTTATTTTATTTTTCATATTACAGCAGTACAGTGCAGATTACAAAGATAATCTGTGCATGGTCAACACCCATTCAATAGTGCAAAAATTGCTTCCTTTTGATCCAGATTTCGACCAACTTTAAGGAGACGCAAGGAGAAAAATTTGCAGTGGTTTTTCAAAGGGTTTTCATAAAGCATAATGAGTCTTTCATGTTCAGATTTGATCCGAACGTCCAGACAGGTTGCAAGTTAGATATACGTTCTATGTTGGAGGTTCCAAGTAGAATATAAATTAGGAAAACCTAACCTTCAAAGTGGCATGTGTAGATCATAAATAATTGGTTAAAGTTCATAGGATTGCTAGGTGATGGTGGAACCCTAGTGTTTTCTTAATTTGATTTTTCAAAAACTGTTTCCTTTTCTTTCATCTTCAATATTGTAGATTAGTTTACTTTTATTAATTAAATTCATTTTTAATTTAAGTAGGTTATAAAATCAATCTTCTCTATTTCTACTTTACAATAATTAATTGGAATTTGGTTTGCTTTGAATTATTTAATAATCCCTGTGGAGAACGACCTTGCGAGATCCG
>VIEB01001296.1:0-50150 GCA_006547085.1 Malus baccata | reverse complement strand
TGGTTTTTCAAAGGGTTTTCATAAAGCATAATGAGTCTTTCATGTTCAGATTTGATCCGAACGTCCAGACAGGTTGCAAGTTAGATATACGTTCTATGTTGGAGGTTCCAAGTAGAATATAAATTAGGAAAACCTAACCTTCAAAGTGGCATGTGTAGATCATAAATAATTGGTTAAAGTTCATAGGATTGCTAGGTGATGGTGGAACCCTAGTGTTTTCTTAATTTGATTTTTCAAAAACTGTTTCCTTTTCTTTCATCTTCAATATTGTAGATTAGTTTACTTTTATTAATTAAATTCATTTTTAATTTAAGTAGGTTATAAAATCAATCTTCTCTATTTCTACTTTACAATAATTAATTGGAATTTGGTTTGCTTTGAATTATTTAATAATCCCTGTGGAGAACGACCTTGCGAGATCCATTTATACTACAACAACCTTGTAATTCTTGCAAGTATTATAGGAATTTTTATCCCGTTCACATGAGTAGTAAAATCCCTATCAAGAAAATGGTGCCGTTGCCGGGGATTATTTAAAATAATTATTCTAATCAGATTTTCAGTTAGTTATTGCTATTTATACATATATAAAAAAAATAAAAAAAAACAGATTAATTTTCGTTTTTATTTTATTTTTCATATTACAGCAGTACAGTGATGATTACAAAGATAATCTGTGCATGGTCAACACCCATTCAACAGTGCAAAAATTGCTTCCTTTTGATCCAGATTTCGACCAACTTTAAGGAGACGCAAGGAGAAAAATTTGCAGTGGGTTCCTTCTCTGCAGGGGACTTTTCTGCAGTCTTTAATTTATGGGGATCTGCACAGTAAAGAAAAAAATGGCATTCGTTATTCCAGAGGTGGGTCAGCCTTTGGGTGATTCTTTAACAGCTCATACCATTAACATACCAAGTTGCATTACTTATCCGGCAGTGGAGGAATGGTCTACATTCGAAATAAAGCAGCACATGTTGAATATTCTTCCTACATTTCATGGGTTATCAACCGACGATCCTAACATGCATATTGCTGAATTTTTAATGGGATGCAAGAATATTTTGGTGAGAGGATTTTCAGCCGAATCTATTAAGCTCCGTTTATTGCCATACACTATGAAATATCAAGCAATGAGATGGCTTCTCACACTCCCATCTGGAAGCATTAGCACTTGGAACCAACTCAGTGAAAAAATTTTAAACAAGTATTATCCAACTTCAAAGACTCTTGACATGAGAACTCAGATTTTATTAACATTAAGCAAATACATGAAAATTTGCCAGGCAGCCCAAATTTTAAGAAAATACAGCCTGGTAGAAAAGTGTGGTTGTTAAGTTCCTATTTCAAATCATCTCCAGGGAAACAAAAGTCTCGATGGAAAAAGTCATTTTCTAGTTACTAAAGTTTTTCAAAATGGTAATGTGGACATCACGGCTGAGGGCAAAGATTTCCCATTTAAAGTTACCAAACATCAACTTAAACCATGCATAGGGAAATTTGGTGCAAGCAAGTCTTTGACTCTGAAGGAACCAGTGATCTAGCCACCGGACTTCTGCAACGTCTAGCTACAGACTTAAAATAAAGCGTTTGTTGGGAGGCAACCCAATTTTTCTAAACTCTTTCCTTATTTTATTTTTCGTTTGATTTTTTTTTTATTATTAGTTAAATTTCTAGATGCATTTACATACCTAAGTTTTAATAAAAAAAATAAAAACGTGAAATATCCAAAAATATTTTGCTTTCTTTATTTACGCAGTTGATTTTAGCTCCGTTTTTAATATTCGCATATATTGGTTAATTGTAGGTTGCACTCATGGAAACTAAGGGAAAATAGACACAGCTTATCTTATACTGGAATCATGCACCCCGCAACAAGTCTACATTAACATCAACCACATTTATCCTATGTTGTAATTTCAAGTAATTAACATAAAGTCATTCACAGATGCAAGTTTGGGGGTGATTGTTGCAAATCCAGTTTCATGGCATAAATTTTGAGGAGTTATTTTCTGCAGCTCAGTTTTGCAATGCATGAATGAAGAGTTAAATCACATGTCCATACACCACAAAATTGAGTACAACTTTTATTACCAGATGTCCAACAATTACAATTGTAGGGATTCGAATTTTACCTCCCATATGCACCAATCAAGCCTCCTGGACGCTCTTATTGTTCTTGTTTACTGAAGCGGGTGTATTCCTTTTCTTTCACTCGGATCTATTATTGATCTGCATATACTGCACAAAGAACACCAAAATGAGTACATCCCGGGACATACAACAAACATTTATACAGATCAGGATCCAAACAGAGTCTGCAATTTGTCTTACCTTTATATGGTCAGCAGATTTCGAGATGTCTGCATGGTTCATGTCCCTTATCATTGATGCACCGAAGCCATATTGGGGTTCCTACACATATCAGAACAAAGTATTAGGTCTGTTTGCGAGAACCTTTCAATACAAGGGTGAAATCAGGCATGTGTTTAATTGCACAAGCATATGAATTTAAAGAAGAGGTTTCATGATATTTTTATTAGGGTTCAAAGTCTGAATCCAAGTCTTGGTCAAAATGGAATGGGAGAACCAATTTCAGTTAAATTATCTTCATTTTTTAATTATATTTTTAATTTTCCAGATTTTATGTTTTTTCAGTTTTATTTTATCTTTAATAGTAATTAAAATCCACATAAGCATCCATGTCATTTAATGAATAAATAAAAACCCTTGGATGTCATGTAATCAAAAGGCTTAAAAAGAGTGTAAAAATGTGTCCCTTGATCGTATCCCTATATATATATGTGTGTGTGTGTGTATTAGTCCCTAGAATCGCAAAAAGGTTAAGAAGAAAAAAATAGAAGTTTTGCATATATTGATTTAATAGCAACATATCGAAAAGGTGTAAGTTCGAAGGTTCTTCTGTTGTGCAAGGAAGAACTTCATCAGAAGAAGAAGGTTCTGGGCTGTTTTATCCTGGAGACGACGTGGTATTTGTGAACTGCTTGCACACTTTGGGTAGAGCCGTGAAACGTCTTAAAGAGAGCGACTTAGTCCGTGACTCATCCCAATAATCATTCACCACTAATGGCTTCTACATTTTTTGGGTAACTTCGTTCCTTTCTATTTCAGTTTACAACAATTTTAAGACGAAATCAATCTGCCATGCATTATAAGGAAAACTTTGCTTCTCGGGCAAATCTTGTTAAAGAGCAACTGATTATAATGATATCAGAAATCAACTTAGTTGATGGATCTAAGGGGTGGTGGGTGGACACTGGTGCTTCTAGCCCTATTTGCTACGATCATTCTCTTTTCAAGACCTATTCTGTGGTTGAGGGAAGGAAGGTGTTGTTGGGTGATTTGCACTCTTAACCGATGTTGGTGGTATTGGAGAGGTGGAATTGAAGTTTACCTCTGCAAAAACCATGATATTGAAAGATGTGATGCACGCTCCAACAATAAGGAAGAATTTGGTCTTGGACTTTCTTCTCAATAAGGTTGGATTCACTTAAACCATTGGAGCAAATACGTATACTCTTACTAAAAATGGGGTTTAAATTGAATGTTGATGCTAATAAGATGTCTACTTCTACTTACATGTTGTCTTCTTTTCAAGTTCTAAAAGATACTAGGCGCTGGTGTTTGGGCCCAAAATATTAGGTTGGGCCGAGTATAGAATTAGTCTCGGCCCAGAAGGCTTTACGACAGGATTCGGTTCTCAGGGATCAGTTAGTTCTGGACCGGTTAGGTCGTGGGCTTCCAAATCCGGATCGATTATGCCATACCACAAGGCGAGTCAAATCCTGATGCAATGAGGAGTCCCGCAAGATCAAGAACCCGGAAACGAATCCGGCTTGATAAAGGACTAGGTTCACAATTATAGTGATAGTAGGACTGGTCGAGTTGATGTTTGATCAGGAGAAGAAGACCTAGTCTGAGTAGGGTTTTAACTCGGCTTCAAAGGTATCCAGTGCTATAAATAGAGGAGGCTATACATTATTCAAACCTCCTCCAATTCAACACACAACTGCCCTGCGCAAACTCTCTCAACAACTTTGAGATTTTAATTTTCTCTTTTCGCTGACACATCTTCCGTTGGCATCAACAGCATTGTGAAAGCAACTGGTGACATCTTAAGTCAGCATAGATAGCTTTGTCGCCGTAGAATCAGTCGGTATCGCAGCATCTTCCGTTGGCATCAACAGCACTGCGGCGAGGACGGTTGGTTGCCTATCAAAGTCTCAGTCGAGAAGGATTTCCGAATCCTTGTTGATTGAGGTCATCTCATTAACCTTCTCGGCGAAGCGAGGTGTTACAGGTTGCTCGGCGCATTGCACGCCGAGTTATTTTGTGATTGGACACTCTTAAGTGGGGTTTAGAGTTCGGCATTCAGACAGTCGAACCACGTTCACTATTAAAACTTACATTTGCTTTGAGTATTTGTGCCCTTACACTTTGGTGTCAATTCGACGTGAGTTTACTCTGACAAATAACATCATTGTGACCGAATCTGACGACGACGATTCGTGAACTTCGTAAGAATAGTAACCTTGTCTTCAGGTTCGAGAACCCAAGAGGCCGAGACGTGTTCCTTCCTCGGTCGCAATCGTAAGACGCAGAAGTCAGTCGCGCGCCCAATGCAACATCAACAAATTTACTCCTCAGCCGAGCTCGGCCGACGAGTTGGCACGCCCTGCATTCACCGAAGGACGTAGTTAGCTTATAGATTACTCGGCCTGCGCGCCACGTAGGCTTGGTAGTTTTTAGGGTCAACATTTTGGCACGCCCAGTGGGATCCAGTGTTAAACTACGAAGTTCATGCCAATTGAAACACGATCGGTAAAAAAGAAAACAGCTATGGGAAAATGAACAGCCGATTTACTAACTCAGAATATAGGACACAGTGTGCCACAAGCGCAGAATCCCATCAGCGCCGTAACACCTGAGTCCACGAGCGTGACTCGCCGAGAACGGGAAGTTAATCTCGACGGTCAGTTTCGCAGCGTTGAAATCCCCGACAAGAACACCTGCGTTCTTAACGAAGGGATAATAGAGGATTGTGACAAGGATGGTGGCAAAGGATCTGATCCACCAACAAGGTTGTTTCTTCGAAAACGGCTTACTCGAAATACTCGAAATACCAGTGAGACACAAACCAGATTACTCGAAATACTGGTTAGTAAGGTTAGCGACGGTAGGACTTTTAATCTTGCCCAGCATTTGCCACCGAGAAATAATCTAGGACCAAGTGCACTGGCCGAGTCAATCCCTGCTCGGCTCAAACCAATTAACTTGGAAAGAGGAGAAGGATCGAATAGTAGGTCAGACAGATCCGACTAGAGAGTGGAAGCAACACCCATCGATATGACCGAGGTCCAACGACTAATCGATTCGGCCATGAAGAAAGGGCCGAAGTTCCCTAAATTTATACATCTGTATCCGGCTTATGTGGAACAGTTCGAATACCCTAAAGGTTTCAAAATCCCAGATTTTAGCCTTTTCGCTGGAGAATCATCCTTATCCTCGTTAGAACATGTGGCCCGTTTCACCGCGCAATGCGGAGATGTCAATAGCGACTTTCACAAGCTGCGACTGTTCAATTTTTCGCTGACCGGTTCAGCATTTGCTTGGTATATCAACCTTCCACCAAATTCTATCCAGAGCTGGGAGGAGTTGGTCGAGAAATTTCATGAATAGTTTTATCGGCCAGGAATGGAAGTGTCAGTATCCTCATTAGCAAGGATGGCTCAAGCATTCGACGAATCACCAATGGATTATCTTACTAGATTTAAATCAGCCAGGAATTGGTGCCGAGTACCTCTCTCTGAAGTCGAGTTCGTTAGACTTGCTCTGAATGGTTTTGACGTAGAATATAAAAAGAAATTCTTAGGGGCAAAATTTCAGGATATGTATGAACTAGCCCAGCATGTCGAGCAATATGATTATTTGCTCCGTGAAGAGAAGATCTCGAAAGCTCCGTCCAAAGGGACGATTTACAAAAATCCCACTGTCAGTTATGCATCGGCCGAAGGTGAATGTGTTAGCGTGGATGCAGCCAAGATAGTCATAAATAAGCCATACGTTTGCAAGGCACTGATTCAAATTGACTCCAAGGAAGCCAAAACCCGCTCAGCCCCCGAAGAAACAATGAAAACATCAAAGGTCTATACTTTTGATATTACAAAAGCCGATGCAATTTTTGATCAATTGCTAGCGAAGATCATCAAACTTCTGCCTGGGCATAACATTCCCAAAGTCGAAGAGCTTAAAGGAAAGATATATTGCAAATACCATAATTGCGTCGTGTTTCGAGATAACGTCCAAAGCTGGATTGATAATGGCAAACTAAGATTTCCAGAGAAGAAGATGAGTGTTGATACTGACCCATTCCCCACGGCAACAGTAAATATGGTAGATGCATACCTACCCAAAGACAAAGGAAAAGGGAAGGCCGAAGCTATTACGACGCAACGCTTTCAGAATCAGAACTCTCGACCACTTTTCATGGCTGATTTTCGTTCAAACGAACCACCGACAGCTTTAACGGGACCCGCTATTGTCAAGCCCATGACAGATTGCAGCACTGATGAAGACAGTGGGACGACGGTTGTATGCAGTAAATGTAAAGCAAAGGTCAACATCGAGCCAAAGGAAAAGTCCTCTCCGCCTATAATGGAACAGCCTACAGCCGTAACCCAACAAAAAGTGACCAACGCAGGCCAACATCAAGGGGTTTTTGATAGGCTCGGTCCTAAAGTGAGGATGGAAGAGACACCTTCAGTCAAACGACGCCTCGATTTTGATGCTCCATTTTATGACGAGGACTACTATGTGCATAACTCTAGCAGCTCGAAATCATCGCGGAGCCAAAAAACTTTCAGTGGCTGTGACGGTTCATATGGCCACTGATAGAACTCTTCCGATGGCGGCAATTGTTCTTCTTTTCGTAAACCCTGCGCCACAGAAATTAGTCCTTCAAGAATTTCATTATAATTCATGGGCATACTTTGATTTGATTGGAATTGTTGTGGGGGATGCTGTGGTGGCTGCATAGGTCTTGAATAGAACTCGTCTTGCTGCCAATATCCACCTTGTTGAAATTGTTGAGGTTCATCCCACATATAATCTGAATTACCTCTCCAATCTGAATTGTAAGCGTTGGAAAACATGTTGCCCCTTGATTGGTTATAGCCTTGATATCCCCAAACATCTTCATTGGCAGAAAATTGAGGACTTTGATATCCTTGCCCATAGGGCACATCAAGTGTAGGGACACTTGGCATTGTGGTCCGTTCGGCATTATGAGTCAATTGAGCAGTGAGCTGTGCCAATTGAGCTTGAATGGTCGCAAGTGCCATGTCTCGCTCCATTTGTACCTAAAATCAAAGAAAGAAAAATAAATCAAATATCAAAAGTAAAATACACAAACACCAATATAAACATAAACAAAAACAAAAATAAAGGGATTAGCAAAGTTGCTAATCCCCGGCAACGGCGCCAAAATTTGATGTGAGAATTACTTGACACACAAATTAAACCCTCTTTTTGACAATTGTAGTATAGATGTAAGTAGGGTATCGTTCTAGGCCGGGGATTAGGAGGGATTGCTAATCTATTCTAAATTAATTTAAAAATATTAAACAAGACTCAAGGACACAAAACTAGGCTAAAAACTCTAATAACTCGAAACACACTTAGAATGACTCAAAATAATGAAAACAATCAAATTAGACACTAGGAACTGAAATGGACGGAAATTGAATTAAAAGACTAACAACAATGAAAACTAACTAATAAATAATATAATTTAATAATGGGGGGTTTGGTTTTGATGAAAAGTAAATTAAACTTAAATAAATTACAGAATTGACAAAAACATGAAATTAAGGTGAAAGGATAAATGACGGACTAGCTAGAGGGTTATTCTCCACACATGACACATATGCAACCTTAATTGATTTTTCAGTTGTTCTTTCAATAAATTGTGAATCTCAACGCCCCAAATTAACCGTGAATTGCACTAATTAACCCTCAGTTTTTCCACAAGTTATTGGGTTGGATGATTGCATACGACAACCCAAAACATTCCCTACAAGTTCCCTACATGAATTGCATAATAGAGATACAAGCAAGAATCATTAAGTTCTATGAAAAACATAAGCATTGACGAGGCACTCGTTACTATGATTTGCATGAAACTTATGCCAAGAATTTACTTAACGTGATTGTGACTAGCAACCTTCACTACTTGTGAATATAAGTTCATAACGATTAGGTGAAACTCCCTTATATTCTAGCATCAAATTCATGCATGAAAATTAAGCGTGCACTCTCAACCAACATACACAAATTAGTTATCAATCAAGCAGTTAAGCAAATTAAATCACAACTCAGAAATCACAACTGAAGGTAATCAATTCATATTACAAATATATTCATGGCTTTGAATTAACCTCTAGCCCAAATAAATTTAATTACACATTATTAAAACAGAAATAAAATAGAAGTTTGGAAAGATTAAACCGAAAGAGGAGATTGAAGCCTTTTGCTTTCTGTGCAGCTGTTCTTCGCGTCAATCTCCTTCTGACTTTTCTCTCCCCATCTCACTTGCGCCTCTCCCCGTCTGCCTTCTGCATGCTGTCCCTCTGCTCCTCACATCACTTCCCCCTCTTTTCCGCGCCTCACTCCCCGCGCCAGTCTCTCACGCTGCCAGGCAGCTTTTTGTCCTCCCTCAGCTCTCCCTCTGACCTGCTGGTCTCTCACTCCCGTCTCACTCCTTTTCCCTTTTTTTTATTACTTTCTTTCCTATGAGCTGCCAAAGGCAGCTACCCCTGTCTCTCCCGTCTCCTCTCTGGCAGTCTCCTCTCCGTTTCCTGCGCTCAGGCTGCGCAAGGCAGCCTTTTGTTTTCTTATTCTATCTCCCGTCCCCCGCTGCAAGCTGCCAAAGGCAGCTCTCTGCCTTCCACCAATCCCCCCTAACGCTTTCGCTGCTTTGTTTTCTTATTCACCCGCTGCCCACCTACCACGCTGCACTCAGCAGCTTTCATTTATTCTTTTCTTCGTGCTCCACTCATTCTTTTGTTTTCTTTTGTTCCACCCAGGCAGCCAAGTGCTGCTTTTCCTCTTTTATTTTATTCTTCTTTTTGGCAGCCTTGCTGCTTCTTTTCTTTGTGCGTTACTCACCATTCCACCTGAAACATCTTTAAGTTTAATAAAAACCCCACTCCAAACTCTGATTCCAACCTGACAAAATTTAGTGAGTAAATAACAAGTTTGTGCCATTTTTATTTTCTTTGCATAACAAATCCTATAAACACAAAAATAACGTAAATAGCTCAAAAATATAAAGAACTAACTAAGAAAAGACGAGTGAATTTGAAGTAAAAATATATATAAATATGATCCGATCAGGCCCTAAGCACACTTTCGATCTCAGACTCACCTGAGGCACTTACACAAAACCAACAGGCTGCCGACGAGACACCGCGGGACCAAACCATTGAAGAATGAGCAGAACAGTCTCTTCGTCCAACTCTGATGGAAGTGGATGCCGCAATCGCTGACCAGGAAAGAGACAAGGCTAGCGAAGAGGATCATAACCCAATGGGCCCGTCAGTCCTGGATAACATGGAAATCAGTATGGTCCATGTTTTGCTCGCTGATTTTTAGTCAAGCACAGCTCAACCGAATTTCCTCGATGGTGATGTAGTTGCTGAGGAAGCCAGTCATATCGATTTTGTACCTATTGCTGAAGTCGAGTCAACAACAAAAGATGATAGTCTGAAAGCAGCTTTGGCCGAATTGTTTCCTCGTTCATCATCAGCCAAACTTCATCATTTGAAGCCATTATATGTAACGGCCCATATCGAAGGGTATCCAGTCTCCAAAGTTTTTGTTGATTATGGAGCCACCGTCAATATCATGCCTGTAAACATCATGAAGGCCTTACGTCGCTCCAATGACGAACTTATTCTGTCTGGGATCACGATGAGTAGTTTCGTCAGAGACAAATCCCAAACCAAATGAGTACTTCTGTTAGCAGTAAATATTACCGGCCGTACTTACATGATCGCTTTTTTCATTGTCGACTCCAAGACTGAGTATAATGCACTGCTCGGTCGAGACTAGATTCATCAAACCAGCTGTATTCCTTCATCATTATATCAAGTGTTCGTCTTTTGGGACGGCAAATCGATCACTGTTCACCCGACTGATAGCCAACCCTTCGAAGCTAACATGATCCAAGCACGGTATTATGATGACCACGTCGGCTACATCACCTTACAAGGCTTCAATGATGAAGGACAGTCGACTCGGATTTCTGTTTAGAAAGCTATCGAGGTTGGCGTCGAGACTGTCTACCAGGATTCGGCGAGACTCGGGTTAGCTAACTTCCTCCCCGACCCCGATGTTTGACACTGATCGGGAACAACGTCAGGCCGCGGTTTCGTATACTATGAAACGACTGCTGGCCCATTGGTATACTATCTCTAAGCAACCACATTCGGGCGTCATCCTCGTCGAGTTCCTCGCTGAAAGAGATAATGGTCCTGTCTTATCTCTTGATAAAATTCAAGCTGCTCCGGCCGAGCTTGAAGACAATCGACCCCAAGTTAAGGACCCCCTGGAAGAAATTAATGTTGGGACGGCCGATGACCCACGACCTTTGTTTATTAGTGTTTTACTCCCCCAACCTATGAAAGCCTAACTTCGTGCCCTGCTTGAGGAGTTCAAAGATTGTTTTGCTTAGAGCTACCATGAAATGCCTGGCTTAGATCGTACTCTTGTCGAGCATGAATTACGTATTAAGCATAGATGTAAACCTTTCCGTCAACCACCTCGCCGATTCTCGACCGAAGTGCAACTCCGTATCAAGGATGAACTGTTTCAGCTTTTGAACGTCAGGTTCATTCGGACAGCCCGGTATGTTGAATGGTTGGCCAATATCGTTCCTATTTTAAAGAAAAATGGTGCATTGCGCATTTGCATTGACTTCAGAAATCTGAATCTGGCAACTCCCAAAGATGAGTATAAAATGCTGATTTCAGATTTGTTAATAGATGCTGCGGCAAATCATGCTCAAAACCAGGGCAACCACACTCTCAGATTTTCAACACAGCCATTTTGTTGTTGGTCTCAAGCAGAAAACAAATAACTCAACAAATTAGATACCCCAAATTCCGATCTTTATCACTGGCCTTCAACCCAAACCCTTGAATTTTTTTCTTCACTGAACCAAAAAAAAAAAAAAAACCATGAGCATAAGTAGAGAAAAGGACAAAAGCAGAGAGAAAGGAGAGAGCACAACACCGAGAAAAAAAAAAGTGAGAAAATCAAGATAGAAGGAGAGAGATGAGAAAACCATTAAAAAGAAAAATTAATCAGAAAAAAAAACCAGAAGGAGACAACATACACGCAAGGAGAGAAGACAAGAAAAAAGAGAGATCAATGGGAGAAACGGGTCTAGCCAGGGCCCTGTTTCTTAGGACTTTTGGACCCGCCCAACCCCGTTAATTTGTTGAACCCGCCCCACCCCACCCTGTTTGTGTTTTACAATTTTCAGACCCGCTCCGCCCCGTAGGTCTAGTACCCGTTTGCCCACCCCTAGACCTGCTATGTGAAGCATTATGAAGCTACAGTATTTGGAATTAACCTTAACTAAAATACAGACACTTGGACATGTTGTTAACTGATTACTATTGTCTGTGTCTATTGGAATTGAGATCCTTTTCAGATCTCTGTGTTTGGAACTCAAGGATCCAGAGATTCGAGCCGTTGAGGAGAGAAATATTTGAGGGGTTTAAGAGAGAGATCCGAACCCTTCGTTTGTGTGAGGTGGCCAGTGTGATAAGCTAATTGGGGTTGCATGATTAAAATGAATGGTCTAGATCCCTGAGTTCGTCAACTTCAGACACAGAGCACTGGAAGGGATCCCAATTCTATGTAGAGTGTTGGTCATCCATAAAGTAAATCTTACACGCTGATCTTTTGATGTTCTTGAAACTAGTAGTAATTAAATAAGGGAGATGATTTTCACACATATTTTTTAGTCTCTAACGCACTCATATTTGATCATGTTTATTTCCATAAAGAACTTATATGTTAAGAGGATTAAGTGCATCGACTCGAACAACAAACGGCAAGGTTTGATGAAAACTATATAGGCTACGTTTGGATGGGGGTTTTTCACGTTCCAAGAGATTGATGCCAAGTTATGAAATAATGAATTATAAAATGTTATACAGAGGGGTTAGAAAAGTTCTCCATGAACATTGTAAAGGCACATGAGAGGGATTTGTAGACGACACCTCCCAAAGAAGGAATTAGCAAGTCTCTCTCATGCCTATGTAACGCTTATGGAGAGTTTTTCTAGTCCCTTCCATTTGACATTTTGTAGTTCATTCCTTAATAACTTGACATCAGTAAATCCCTTGAAACTAGAAAACCCACATCGAAACATAGCCATGGAGTTGATTTGATCTCTCTATGGTCAATGGAAATTATGTTATATCAATTAAAAATGTGGATTAGGTGTCTATATGCTACATCAATTCTTTATATTTATAAATGATATCATTATCATGTACAATTCATTTGTTTCTTATTTTGTCTTCGATAGTATTAGTATCACGTTTATATGTAAGAAGTTAACAACGAAAAGTCAAGTCTTCGAGTAACCTTTATTTTTTGTGGCATCAGTTGTGTCATGAGTCATGACTGATCGTTGCATTCCTCTAAAATATCTTGTCTTGATTTTTCTTATTATCAAAATTGTGACAGATATAATCTTTCTTAACGTTGGTCTTTGCAAGAGACGATTTTTTATTTATTTTTATTTTAAAAAGGATTAGTCAGTGGCTTTGTCATGGTAGTTCATTTTTTCGGAGTTCGGAAGATTCACAAAGGTATTTTAACCTTCCGGTGACTACCATCGTGTGATTCACTAGTACTAGAAATCGAACATAGGACGTGTTGTGTGGAATACAGGTCTAGAAAATGATTTTATAAGTGGTATATTTTTCTTATAGTGCCTTCAATAAATAATATGAAGAATTAATTAAGGTGGAAGATGTTTTGGCATATATAGGATGTGTTTAAAAACACCAGGGCTGGAATAAAGTCGACATCTTAAATATCTGTAAAACATAAAAAATTGATCACTCAAACATTTATACTTATTTAACATTAACATTGTCTTGTGCTTGTTATGTTCTTATTAATTATCACTAATTGAAAAATAATAAAAAGACAATGGTTGTGCAAAAATTACCCCTCCATCTTGTTAAAATTATTTGGATTGTCACCAAATTCTGGAAAGAGTTAAGAGTTTAAGCTCATCACCACCAATTTCTTAAATACTTCTGTAAACACTGTTTGTTCTAATTTTTCCACTTTTATATGTTGGAATCTTATTCCCCTACACATAATCATGTGAAACTTAATTTCATGGTTCTTTTCTGAATGATTCTGCAGCTGCAGGTTTCATTATTCGATCTCAAAATGGTGAGCTTTGATTGCTAGAGATAAGCCACTTTGTCCTTTTAATGTGCTCTTGGCAGAAGCTATAACACTGCGTCTTGATCTTACGCAAACTATCAGGGCGCAATATAAAAAGATTTTTGTTGGAGTGACTTAAAAATTCTTATTGATCACATTAATGGTATTCTAAACCTTGCTCATAACTTTGAGTCCATGAATTTTGTGGGGAAGCAAATTTTGTCGCTTAGCAAGTTTAGGTTATTCTTTGCATTCATATTGTATTTGTCTTCTTGAATTCCTGTTCGATTTATATTTAATTTGGATACCCTGTCGCTTTATTGTGGAAATCTTTTGTTGCATGATTTAATTTGAATTTCTACCTCTTGTGTCATGCCTCTCATCCACTTAAAAAAGGTAGACTACTTAAAATAATCGAGCCCGTGACACACTTGTCTTCAACAAGAAATTTCTTGTTGTCGAAGGCAGGTGGAATCAATATTTTGACAGGTGGTCCCTTGCGCGTCATGTTGGCACTTGGCATTATGTGCTAGTGAATGAAATTACATAGTTTCTAGGGCCGAATACACCATATTAAATGCATCAAAAGGAAGTAGAAGAAGAATTAAAGAACAAAATTAGAGAGAAAGAATGTGTACGAGATACATAAAGGCTCAATATCTCAATAGTACTTTTGTCTAAAATTTCCAATGAGACTTCATATTCCTTAAGGGTGCATTTGTTCTAGACTATCTCGGATTGGGCTAAGCTCAAAGGTTAAGCTAGACTGACTTAGACTATACTAAAGAACAAAATTAGAGAGAAAGAATGTGTACGAGATACATAAAGGCTCAATATCTCAATAGTACTTTTGTCTAAAATTTCCAATGAGACTTCATATTCCTTAAGGGTGCATTTGTTCTAGACTATCTCGGATTGGGCTAAGCTCAAAGGTTAAGCTAGACTGACTTAGACTATACTAAGTTAGACTAATTTAGTGAAGCATTTGTGGATGCAAATTTCTTCCTCCTTGATCTTGGACAAAATTGTACCTACAAAACAATTAACACCTTAGGTCAAGGTCAAGAGCCTCATGCACCCACGATGAATGGGGGGGTTTTGGCCGAAGAACCTCCAATGCCAAAGTTAGAATTTAGAGAGAAAAAGTGTTTGAGAATTCTAAAGAATTTTAGCAAGAGTTCGAAGTCATTTTTGGGAGAGAATGGTCAGCTATATATAGGGATATGGCCGGCCGTATTAGGCAAATAGGGACTGGCCATTTAGGTATTTTTTGGGTGTAAATTATAGTTAATTAGCCATCAATAGATTAATTAGGTAATAAATCTATTTATTGACTAATTAACATATTTTGAAAGAAAATATTTGGGAAGTTATGGAATGATTAAGATAATTAGCTAATTGATTAGCTAAAAAAGGGAAAATGAGGTAAAAAATATATGGAATGAAATATGTTTTGGGAGTTACCTTGTAGAAGGGATTTAATGAGATAGGTTTTGAATTGCTACGTATTTTGGGCACTTTTGACTTGGTTGAGGGATGATTACCCGCTGCTCGCGCGTAGGAATCCCGTTATGCCTTAAGGGTATTTTTGTCCTATTTTGTCCAAAAATCCATGTGTCACCTTGTGATTGTTTTTGGTTCCACAAATGCCCCCATACTTGTTGGGCTGCTTGTAGGAAAGAGCAACAGGTGTAGAGATGTTATTGCTTTAGGAAACGTAGGACTGCTTCCTATTTTGATGTAGATTCCCTCTTTAATAGAAAATTAGATCTTTCTAAGAAAATGAAATAAATTTCTCTCAAAGCCTATTTAGGTCCACCTTAAGTGGGTTATTAAATCAACTTTGGAGCGCGATGTATTCTACCCTACAAGAGATAGAGAGCTTAGATGATATTTGTTCCCCCTCCTCTAGCAATCTTCTACATCTTGCCCGTGCAAAGGACCGTCTTTCGTTGATTTCTTCGTCTTCTCCGTGCCACATCGATGTAAAAAATTTAATTTTTCTTGTTTTCTTCTTGGATAGTGTTATCGCTAGGCAGCCGTTGGGGTGGTGCGGCATGTCGGCTGGCAGGGCCAAGAGTCGGCTCGGCATAGGCTTAGAAGTGTTGTGGTAGGGACTACTGCTTTAGGTTGCTCAACTTAGCTAGAGCCATGGATAGCTTGTGCGGCTGGGATCGCAGATTGAAACGCTGGGATGTAGTGCTAGACGGGCTGCATGGCTCATGTCTTTTGGGCTCATGGTCTTGACGTGGGCTAGGCTGGTGATTGAGAGAAATAAGAAGGTCTCGGGCCTCATGAGCTACTGGAATGCTGGGTATGCAGGCCTCTTGCCTACTAGAATGCTAGGTTGAGCTCCCCTACTGAGTACCATGAATGGCATTGGTTACTTAGTTCTCTTCGTCGGGAGAAAGTTGGACTACTCTAGAAAGATGAGGTAAAGAGGATCAAGGCGGATGCATTGGCTCGTCCGATCACTGTCGTGGAGCCTGCTATGAATGAAGGTGGAAAAAAAGGATCTTCCTCGCCTGCTCAAGAGATGCCGGTTGAGAAAAAATGAAGACTTCCTTCACTGCTCATAAGGGTCTGCCTGCTGCCGAGATGCCTGTGATTGACATAACTTCTTCCAATAGGAAGAAAAATGAGGGTGCTAAATCTGAGCCTGTGGTGCCTGCCATGTCAAGAATAGCTAGTACGATTGCTGATAGGATTGCCCAGCGTAAAGGTTCTGTCATACCCCTAGTGCTGAAGTCTGTACCAAGATGTCTATTGGGAGCTAAGTCTGGTTCACCTTTGGAGAGACTTGCTACTATGAATAGCAATAAGGTGGACTCTGCTTCTAAAGTGGCACCAAGGCCGACTCCCTTTGCAGCTGAGACTGATTCGCCTACTAGGAAGGAGGAAACTGCTCGCGTGGGCAGCTGTGAGAAATCCACTAAGCCTGCTTCTGAGGAGGCTGCTGAGATCTGTGTGCTTTTGAAACTAGATCTGCTTGAAGACATGGACGCTTGGGCCAAGTTTGTTGATGGCAGTAGAATGATTGTTTGCCCAAGTTCCTTTGTGAAACATACGACCTAATATAGAAGGGCTGCTCTACTTGCTATGATGCATATATAGCAAGGCTGCCAAGGAGGTGGTAAAGACTATGGCAGCTGAAACTTATTCCTCAACTGAGGAGATCAAGAGGTTAGATTCTGAGCTTGTTGCTTTAAAGGGGTCTAATATTTCTGCCCTCACTTCTTTGCAGCTTGAGACCGCTCGTCACGAGATTGTTGACTTGAAGACTAGGCTTGACGCGATCCAAGTTCAGTATGAAAGTGCAGAGAAGGAGATTAGATGTTACATACCTCAGATTCAAGATCTTGAGTTTGCAGTTTATGAGCTTCGTTTCGCTGCTTATGCCAAAGATGAAGAGTTGATTGCTGCTTATAATCAAGTGATCTATTTTACGAGAATCGTCGATAGGCTTAAACCCCAAGTGTTGGAACTTCAAGGTGTACTGAAGATCAACAAAAGTTTGAAGAAAGGACTGGATGAGCTGCAGTGCATCTGTGTTGGTCTACTTGAGAAGAATAAGCAGCTGAAGGGTGAGAAAGATGAGCTTGAGGTTTCGAGACCTTCTTTATTTCTTCGGAAGACTTTCTTGCTTTTACTTTTGAGGCTTCCATTGGTGAAGTAGTTGGAAAAGTTAGTGCCCAGGCTGGGGTATCCGGGGGAGAAGTGTCAGATGATGCCGCTGTTAAGAGCGTTGCAGCTGCTGAAGGTGTGGCGACCGAGTAGTCGTGGGATGTTCAAGCTGCTGTAGTCTTCTAGGTAGCCTTCAGGATTTTATTTATTTTTCCTTGTAGCTATTGTTTTGCTTGAACTCCTTTGGCTTTTGCTAATTGTTTATAAACATGCTTCCTTCGCCTTTCTTCATCTTCACTTCTTTTGTTCATGCCCTAACCTTTAGATTTGATAGACCAGTAGCAGGCATGCTACTTTTTTATAAGCAGATAAGCTCGCGTAGCCTATGCAGTCGTAGGTGTTGGTGTAGAACTTTGCAAAGTTATTAGCCATAGGGTTGGTAGCCGAATGCCTTACTTATAGAAGCAGACAAGTCCGCGTAACCACTAAGTTGTTAACCTTGTCTTTCTCCAATTTCGTAGGTTGCGTAGCAAGTATCACAACATTTTAGGACTTAGTGTAGGTTGTTTCACGCTTGGCAAAGGTGAGGTTTATTGACTACGTAGCATGTCGGTAATGGATAAAGCTTCGTATATGCGTGCTAGCTTGTTTAACCTTTCATAAGAATGTGCGGTTGTATAAGTCTAACACGGCTTTATTGCTCGAAGGGCAAGCCGTAGGCAGTTTTTTGGAAACCGTAGGTTACCTTAGTGCACTCGATAGCAACTTTAGGGTTCCAAGGCAGCCATCTATAGGGCGTATTGCGTAATGTGCCCCCTCCGTCTCTAGGGCCCGGTTCCCCACGGATTAGGACAAGAGACCCAAAATCCTTCAATTAGCTAAGCCTTGAAAAATACCATTGTGGCTACTTTTAAGAATCCCGGCGCAAGCCATCGTGCATTTAGTTATTTAGGGCAGTCAGGCTCATCCACGTTTGGATATTCAAAGTGTAAAGTTTATCCTCCCATCTTGGAGAGCTGACCTATGTGGGTGTCGAGGAATTGGTTTACCCTCTCGCACTGGAGAGCAATTAGTTTACCTTCTCGCACCGGAGAGCATGGTTGGTCCATAGGGGGGCGCAATTCTTACGATGAGTCCCTAAGAAGGGCGCAGTCTTCTTTTAAAGTGCAGGAGTGATTAGTTGTTGTAAGTATGCAGTTGAGTCAAGTTGTGATTATTTCTGAATTCCTCATTAAAAAATGAGTGAAACGAACGAGAACTTAGTTGTAAGGTAGGAACTTCATAAAACCTAGATAGTCCTCGGCTTCTGAGGTGGTGCCCATCAAGCTTTTTAAGTCTTTGGGTTTTGATGTAGCAGGAGATCACACATGGTACTTCTTCAGATTGTAGGCGCTCCACTGTTTTTCGATCTTTTTATCGTTTCATGGTGGCGAATGTGTAATTACTATTGCTATCTACTCTGCTAATCTTGTACGGATCTTCCCAGATGGGATCCATCTTTTTGGAGCCTTTTCTGCGGGGCAGTGATGAAGGCTTTTCTTAGGACTAGATCTTCAGGCTGGAACTGCCGGATCTTGGCCCTTTTATTGTAGTTAGAAATAAGTTGTTGTTGGTAGGCTGCAATGCAGGTGATGGTCTGCTCGAGCTTGTCTTTTACCAAATCTAAGCTTGTGGTCATCTCCTTACTGTTCTATCCCATGCTTAGTAGTAATATGGTGATACTTAGCTTGATGACATTGAGATGAATGATTGCTTCTAAGCCAAATGCTAAAGAGAAATGAGTCTCACTGGTTGCTCGCTTTTGGTGGTGCGATATGCCCATAGACATCCGGGGAGTTCATCTGGCCATTTTCCCTTCTTGTTGGTGAGGGATTTCTTGAGGTAGTCAAGGATCATCTTGTTAGATGCTTCGGCCCGCCACTGCCTTGAGGATATCTTGGCATGGACATGTGCTGCTTGATACTATACTTTTGGAAGAACTTCGCTACATCTTAGCCCACGAATTGCAGGCCATTGTCGATGACGATGGATTGAGGGATGCCAAATCAAAAAATAATGTTCCCCCATATGAAGTGCCCTACGTCCGTTTGAGTCGTCGTCATCTTGGGCTTTGCTTCTACCTATTTGGTGAAGTAGTTGGTTGCTATGATCATCATGCCTCTGCCCCCAGTAGTAGGCGGCATAGGTTCTACCAGGTTGATTGCCCATTACATGAACAGCTAAGGACTCGTTTGCGGGTGTAGCTCATTGGTAGGTAGTACTGGTACCTGTTTGTAGTGTTGGCAACGGTCGTATTTTTGTACCAGCTCCTTATCGTCTTGGTGCATGGTAGGCCAGTAGTAGCCTGTATTAAGAGCTTTATGTGCTAAGGATCGACCTCCGGAATGATTTCCACAAATGTCTTCGTGGATTGAGCTTAAAACCTTCAAGTCATCGTTCCACATGGAGTAGCGTGTTGCCTTGATTTGGAGCTTCCTAGACTCCAATATTTTCATGGGGAATGTGCCATCGACTAGGTAGTCTACGATAAAATCTTGTCAGTTTGGAGTTGTACTAACCTGTGACATCTCGGCTGCTAACTTCGCCTTTATGCTCGGCTTATCTAGATACTCCACCGGAATAGAGCTTTTGAGTTGGTGGTCAAGGGCGGAGCCTAGGCCGACTAGTGTGTCCACGTGAGCGTTGTGTGCCTGTGGAACTTGAGTGAGGGTATAAGTCTGAAGCACCTCAAGCAGTCTTGCTAGTGATTAGCTGGGAATCAGAATGAATTGCGAATTTTTGACTGCCAAGCCTTTTGCAATTCAGAAGCCTGCTAGTAGGGTTTTGTATTCTGCTTCGTTGTTGGATACTTTGAAACCTAGGCATCGAACCGTCTGGATGACAGGATTACGCCTACTCTTGAACCTTTGTAGTTAGATGCTCCGTGGACATGCAAATGCCAGAAGTCTCCATCAGGTGGAGCAGGCATGGCTAAGGCTCGTTCAGCTACCTCTGGGGCATCGTTAGATCGCTCTGTTGCGTCATGAATGTGTGGTATAAAGCCTGTGGAGTTAGGCCCATGTTACACGCAGCAGGAGATCCTCAACTGTTGGTATTGGACCACTCTAAAGTTGAATTATCGAGTAAGGGTCGACTAGGACCGTGTGACACGTAGTAGGAAGTGGTGCTGAACTGCCAGTACATGTTGCTCTATGTAGAATCTTTTGGGGCTACAAGGAAAAAACTTGATTTTGAGTGTGTCCTTCCAATGTTCGTCTTCCCTTGGCACGTCTTTTGGGCCGAGTTGTTGCGTTCGTCAGAAAACTTTGCATTTGCCAAGGTCTTACGCCTTTATCATTGCGTGTCTGGATTGGGAGAAATAGTGCTTCATGAGGATGACTGCATGCATTTGAAGGTAAAACTTGAGCTTCTGGGTTACAACAACTATCGTCAAAGTTAGCTTTTGAAATTTTAATAGCATCAAGGAGAGCTTTTAAACTGTAGAATACAAGTAGCATACAAGTAGTCGGGCACCCAGCTATTCTCGCATAATGGTAGAGCTTATTACTGCTTTAGATACCGTCAAACATGCTAATAAGTTCTCCACTACTTCCAGTTTGGATAGTAGGGAGGTGATGTTGGGTACTTCTTCATGTCCTTGAATGTGCATTGGCAAGCCTCGTCCCAAATTGCATGCTTCTCTGCCAGAGCGAAAGAGTCTGCCAGAGTTAGATCTTTTTTCATGATTAATTTTTCGAATAGCGGGTGGTCTGCTGGAAGTCATTTTTGGAAGGCTGCTCTAGCTATCGAGTTATTGCATCCGATTATCCTTGCCTTCTCTGCTTTGAACCTCCTCACATAGTCGCGAAGTGACTCCTTTGGGTTCTTCTTGATGTCGAACAAATGGTCGGACTTCTTTTTTATCGAGCGATAAGATGAATATCCTTTGGTGAAAACCAAAGAAAGTTCGTCGAAATTCCGGATGGATAGTGGCGGTAGAGTGTAGAACCAATCTTGTGCCTCGCCCTGTATAGTAGTGGCGAATATCTTGCATATGAGATCATCGTTGTTTCGATAGAGGATCATTGCACTTCAGTAGTGCTTTAAGTGTCTTTCTGGGTCTTCATCTTTTTTGAAAGATGTGATATGTGGCATGTTGAACTCGCATGAAGGCTTTTCCTGGATCTTGTCCGTGAAGGGTAACCTACTTATGTTGGTCATGCTCTGTCGTAGTGCCTCGTCGGTGACCTCATTGCATTGGAAATTACGCAATCGTTTGGTCAAGAGTCTCTATACTTCTTCCTGATTTGCCTTTGTTGAAATAGTGGAGCTCTCAGCTACCCCCAACCATGACTTGTTGGTCTAAGTTGCTCTTCCATATGTTTAGCTCGTCTATGTCACGGATGCGAAGCGTGTAGCGCGTTCCTAACAGGCCATGAGTTCTTCGCAGGCTACTGGTTGAACTTAAACCGGATTGAGTGACTGCTTCTTTCCGTCCGTCGTGCTGCCTACTCTAATGTGAGATGGATAATGCTTCTTGCTGGCTTAGCCGCGAATAAACACTTTGCCTGGAAGGTTGCTCATGTTGACTATCGGAGTGTGACCCCAACTATAAAGGTATGCTCGTCTGTGGGCCTAGTCAAGAGTGCACGCTATCTCGAGGGCCCAATCAGGAGTGTACACTGCTTGAACGTTCGGTTCGTGGCTGGTCAAATGGCTGCTTATAAGGACGCTACTAGAGAAGTTCTTTGTCTGCCCTTATCCTACTTCCGGACACGTCGTTTGGGGCACATTGCATCTCGGTGCGCTGCAATAGCTAGTTCTCCAAGTGTTGTTCTCCATTTGGGTTGGAATAGGTTGGAATGAATGTGTCTTCTTGAGCAGTGGAAGTGTGGTAGACTTTGGGCGCGAGATTTGAGTTAGGAAATGCTAAATCCGCAGAAAAATGTGGTGAAAATGCTCATGGTTCGATCGTCAGTCTGGAAATTTGGAGCCGGAATAATTGAACTAATCTTGGATTGATTTGGGCTACTTGGAAGGCCACAGGAGTAAACTGGGCCGTGGAAGTAGGTTAGGCCACGAGAGTGGGCTGCTCAGCTGGAGTAGGCTGGGCCACAAGAGCAGCGAGAGTGGACTGCTCGGCGGGAGCAGGCTGTTCAAAGTGTGATGCACATGGGTGCGAGGCTTGGGCTCGGCTTGGCAACGCGTTGAGTTCACATTGGGCTTGGAATGACATGGCTTGAGCCGTGGCCTTAGTGTGGTGAGCCTTAGATGGCACAGCTCGAGCCGTGGTGGTGGTACCATGGACCTCGCCGCAGGTAATGGTGACCGTGGTGGCCACCATGATGATTGCCATGGTAGAGCCCCGTAGCGATGGTGCCGCTCCTATGATCACATTTAGCCTCGTGGATTGTCGTGGTCCCATTTCTTGAATATTGGAATTTTCACTTGTGGAATTTTCTAAATTTCTAGCCATTGTATTTCTCTTTTACATTTTATCAAAGAATCTTTGCAAATAAAAAATTCTAATAATAAGAACGTAAGAAAAATCTACAAATGGACAAGAAAATAGAAAAACCTTTTGATGTGAGAGTCTTCTACGAGTGTGTGACTCTTCTGTCAATGAAAGCACCAATTTGTGGATGTAAATTTTTTTCTCCTTGAACTTGGACAAAATTCCACCTACAAAACAATTAACACCTTAGGTCAAGGCCAAGAGCCTCACGCACCCATGATGAATGGGGGGGAAATGAGGTAAAAAATATATGGAATGAAATAGGTTTTGGGAGTTACCTTGTAGAAGTGATTTGATGAGATAGGTTTTGAATTACTACCTATTTTGGGCACTTTTGACTTGGTTGAGGGATGATTACCCGCTGCTCGTGCGTAGGAATCCCGTTATGCCTCAAGGGTATTTTTGTCCTCTTTTGTCCAAGAATTCGCCTTGTAATTATTTTTAGCTCCACAGCATTTAGTCCAATGTCGGACTAACAAGCAAAATAATATTTGGGTAATTTTATTTGAACCCATACAACCTATTTTTACACCCTACTTAAACTTTAAATGTGAAATGTCTTTTTTACCTTATTACATAATTACCATAAAGTACAAGATGAAATTAACAACAAAATTAAAATTGATCAATAAACTCACACCCAATAATACCATTGCACAATCTTCATCCTACATTCTATTCTGGCTAAAACCCTGAGACTAAATAAGCTCTTTTCGATTTATGCAAGTTTTTTTTTCACTTAGTTCTAAATTTAACTTATGTTCGTAAGGTTTGAATACATAAACTCACTACAATTTAGAGAAAGTAAAAGTGCAAGACTTGGCACTAATAGGACGATGATCGGTAAAATGTATCTTTTTTCTTCTTCTGATCAGTAGAAAAATCATGAGTAACACTCCTGTGGTCCAGTTGACCTCCATTTCTTTCAGAAGACTTGAAAGGTTGGTCTGTTTCTTCCATTGCATTGTCAAGTCTCTTAATTTCACATCTTCAGTTTAAGGCATTTCATCTTTATCCTTCCTCCGGCTCACAGTTGTCTCTCACACAGTTGAGCTTGACATGCAAAGTTTATATGCTTTCTTTGGTGTTGTAATAATAGTTTTTGGTTATGTCTTGATCCTTTTGAACAAAACTGGGGATTATGTTCACAGTGGGAATGTGATAGATTCAGTTTCTGTGATTTGGTTAGTTGTGCTGCTTTTATTCAACCAGCCCGAATTCGGTTTTGGCTTCAAAAATTCAAAATAAGTCCCCAAGATAGAATGTTCCTGCTTGTTATTGTTCACATGGACAGTTCGACAATAGTCTGGACTGGGAATAGGGTTTTCCCGATTTTAAATTCTGAGAAATTTGTGTTTGATGCTAATAAGAGTGGTGTATTCTTGCAAAGCGAAGGAATAACTAGAAAAAAAATACGACGACTGTTGTAAAAGTTGTGGGAGTGAATGCCCACATGTTTTTAGCCAAAGGTGAGGAAGACTTTAGAATAGTGACCATGTTGTTGTTGTATGAGGTTTTTCAAAGAGCACTCATTCCACCTTTGTAAGTTTCCACATGTGTGGATGTATTTAAAGAGCACTCCGTGTGTGATCATAACACATAGCAAAAGAAAATAAGTGAAAGCAATAATATCAGTATCTCTCTCTTCCTCTCTTTACCTGCAATCCTTTTGTGTTAGAGTTACAAAACTAAACAGTGTGATAAATTGCACCAACTTCGCTTCTGCCCCTAGCAAAGGTTACCTCTCTAAATTTTGCCTATTTATAACACGTTATCAGCATGACTTTCTAACCCTAACTAGTTCTCATTCCCTTCTCTGAAAAATGCTTCCTCCAAGGATCTTACTGCTCTTCTTCCTCCTCTGCCTCACCTGCTACCCTCACCAAGATCTTGTAGCACCATGCCTAGTCCTAGTTCTCAATATAATCATTACTTATATTTTCGATTTATTGTTTGGTGTAGCTTTTGATTACTAACCCAGTGTTTATTTATTTTAATTTTACTGTGATCAACGATAGTATGATACAATCGTCCATCTTGAACTACGATCAAAGATGGTGCGATATAATTGCCCACCTTGCTCTACATATTTAATTTTCTGCTGCTTGAGTGGTGCAGTATAATCGCCCATCCTACGTTATATTGTTTCAATGAGAGTAATGTGTTACAATCACCTTCCTCATTAATTATGAAAATCTCGAGCCTGAAGTTTCGAGTGCTTATCATTTTGGCCTGAAGATCAAAATGAAAAATTTGTAAGAACCAGAAGTTCTAACACTACATTCCTTCAGAATACATATTATTGAAAGTTCTTACAAATCTTATTTTTCTTTTAGGAAAAGAAAATGACGAACTTGGCAAAACTTGATTTTGTTGCCTTGGATATTACTTGGAAGAACTACCTTACTTGGTTAGTGGATACCAATATCCATCTGGAGGCAGGAAATCTTGGAGAAACCATCAAGGAGGGAAACAGTGCATCCTCTCAAGATCAGGTTAAGGCCATGATCTTTATCTGTCGCCACCTTGATGAAAGACTGAAAAGAAAGTACCTAACAGTTGAAGATGCATTAGCCCTTAGGCATGCATTGAGAAATAGATATAATCCTTAGACAACGATGATTCTTTTAAGGGATCGTTATGAGTGGACACACCTGAGGATCCACGATTTCATGTCGATTACGGAGTACAACTCTGCAATGTTCAGAATTAGCTCCCAGATGAAGCTTTGTGGGGAAACAATCACTAAGGAATATATGCTGGAAAAGTCTTTCAGCACCTTTCATGCCTCCAACATGCTTCTGCAGCAGTAATATAGAAAGCGAGGTTTTACTGAGTACAATTAGTTGATATCGATGCTCCTTATGGCTGAACAAAACAATGAGCTCCTGATGAAAAATCATCAATTCCGACCTACTAGATCATCATCATTTCCAGAAGTGAATGATGCTTCCCTTGAAGTGAAAACCACGTCATCTTGTGGCAATAATTACAAACGAAGACGTTGCCACAGGTGAGGCCGATAGAACAGGAAAGGCAACTAGTCTTACAACCAGAGTCCAAGGCATAATTCAGGCCCAAACTTCAAAAATGTAAATCGCCACAAAGGTAAAGCTCATATGAATAACAATCCTAGAAATCCTGAATGAGTCTGCCATACGTGCAGTGGCAATGGGCACTGGGTGCGTACCTGTCGTACCCCAAAACATCTGGTGGACCTGTATCAAGCCTCCCTCAAGGAGAAGGGTGTCGAAACCAATTTTCTCGACCAAGCTAAACCAATGGATATACCTGATCTAGTGTTTGATTTATTAGGGCAATTGAACACAGCCCTCCTAGATCTCGCAGACTTCATTGTGGAAAGAGGGAATGAAGTGTATCAGTCTGATTGAATCATTTCTGTTTGATGTACTCTTATTATCTGAACTTGTAGTTTAAAGCTTGCATTTCAATTTCCTTTTACTATGAATAAATTGTTTTTAACTATGATTCTTTTACTCAAAGAGCATGGATAAAAACTATGGTTATTCTCAAAACAAGAGCAATGGTGGAGATATTAGTCTTGCAAACTATGCAACCACGCATACAATACTTCGAGATCGAAAATATTTCTCAAGCTTGAGGATTACAAAAGTAAAGGTAACAAAAATATTGGCCAATCAGATGTAAATGATGGCTCAAGAAAGCCCAGATTATGTTGCCAAATGGAACAATATTGTCCATACAAAATGCTTTGTACACTACTCGATCTACTCAAAATTTGTTTTGTCGCTCCCTTGGCCACATCAATCTTGGTTTGGGCTATTTTCATGAAAGATCATCCAAGTAAGATTGGCGATGGTGAAGAGTAGGTTGAATCCTCCATGTCAAGCACATAGAAATCTATAGGAAAAATTAAGTGGTCTACCTGCACCAAAACATCTTTCAAAACTCCTTTCGGGTATGCATTAGATCGATTGGCTAATTGAATAATAACACCATCATTTTTAAGCTCTCCCAAATTTATAGATGGATAAACAGAATATGGCATGACATCAATTGATGCACCTAAATCTAGCATAGCATGTTCAAACCTTGTATTACCAATTACACAAGGGATAGTGAAACTACCTGGATCTTTGCATTTAGGTGGCAGCTTTCTTTGCAACATTGCAGAGACATTCTGACTCACATGTACCACCTCTTTCTCCCGAATCCATTTCCTTGTTGTACAAAGCTTATTCAAAAACTTAGCGTACTTCGGGATTTGCTTTATACATCAAGGAGCGGGATATTGACGTGCATCTTCCTAAACATCTCCATAATGTCCTTTTCATCCTCTTCATTATTGGCTTGCATAAATCTGCTAGGAAAAGGCACATTTGGTGGAATAATGTTAGAATTAACCGACTTGGAACCAACTTTACCTAAATTTGCTAAATTGGAAAGTTTATGGGGCTACGGCAAGGGTTGTGCAATCCTTGCCATGGGTTTGTCCAATTTTTCTTCTTCGAGCAGCAACTTTTCTTCCTCTTCTAGACTTATTGTGGTCATGTTTGGTTTGGTTCCAATCTCTTTACCACTTCTCAAAGTGATGGCCTTGGCAGTTTCAAAACCTCTTTTTGGATTAACAATGGTTGAGCTAGGCAGTTTGCCTTCTTCTCGAAACTGCCCAAGAAACTCTGAAATCTGCCCTATTTGCTTCTTTACTTCACTCATCTCCTTGGCTTGATTTTGTTGGCCCTGCGTTGATAAAGTTAGTAATTGAAGAAGTGTATCATTATCTAATGACAAACCTGAGTTTGTTTGGGCAGATTATGGATGGGGTTGAATTGGTGTGAATGGTCTTTGATAGAGCCCGGGAGGTGGTTGTCTATATCCTCTTTGTTGTTGAGGTTGTTGAGGCTTTCTCCACTTGAAGTTTGGGTGATCTCTCCAGCCCAGATTATAGGTGTTAGAGTATGGATCATTCCGTGGCTGATTTTAGCCTTGATAGCCCACGACATTTGCACTTTCCCATCATCTATTCTCTATCAACTGAGGGCATTGATCATTAAGATACCCTTGCATAGAGCACACTCCACATATGGCCGCACCTTGCACTTTGGATCCATCGACAACCTGTGACAAAAGAATAGTAAGATTAGCCATTTGAGATTGAAGTTCGGAAATTGCACTTACCTCATTCACTTGTTGTTGCCATGGGATGTCTCTTTGTCCAACACCTTCGTATTGTTGTGCATTCAAGGCTCGTTTGCAATTAAGATCTTGGCAGCCACCGGTATTTTATCAACCAAAGCACCTCCCGCTGAAGCATCTAACATGTGTCTTTCAATTGGGAGGAGTCCCTCGTAGAAATATTGAAGTAAAAGTTCCTCCTTCATTTGATGTTGAGGGCAACATGCAACTAGACCCTTAAACGCTCATAATATGTTGGACAGGATTCGCCTTGGCTTTGTTGACTGCCACTAATTCTTTTTCTCAAGAGAATGACTCTAGAAGTTGGGAAAAACTTTTCTAAAAATACTCGTTTCATGCTTTCCCAAGAAATGACAATTCCGGGTGCCAATTCGTATAGCCAATCTTTAGCCTTATCCATAAGAGAGAATGGAAAGGCCTTCATCTTTAGAATGCTCCCATCAACATTGATGGGTGTCATGCTTGAGCACACCACTTCAAACTCCTTCAAATGCTTGTTTGGATTTTCCATGGACAACCCATGGTACTTGGGAATATGATGCGGCAAGCTTGACTTCAACTTGAACTCATCGGTCTTTCCTTGGGCAGCCACGGGGTATTGAATGCAAAAGGGCACAACATTGTCCAACCCCGAGGCTGAAAGTTCTTTGATTGTACGATTGTCCGCTGCCATGACTTGTTGTTGTTGTTCTTCTTCTTCAAATTCAGATTCGGCCTCTGAACTTGAACTAGGTGTATTAGGTTCTGGTTGTTTCCTCTTTCTTCTCAAAGTTCGTTCAAAATCGTCGTCGAACTCCAAGATGTTTGCACTAATAGGTTGAGAATTACGAGTTATAAACTAGTACCTGAAACAAGAAACAAAAACAAATAAGCAACCAGGTAGAGGGTACGGCAAAAACACACAAAAACACACTTTGACACTTAAAAGAAAACACAAAGACACGACACAAACAAGGGATTAGCAAATTTGCTAATCCCCGGCAATGGCGCCAAAATTTGATGTGAAATATTCTAACACTCAAATTAAACCCTATTAAGATAGTTGTAGTATATGAAAGTAGGGATCGTTCTAGGCCGGGGATTAACTAGGGTGGCTAATCTACACAAATATGTCTCCAAAACACAAAACTAGACTTAAAAACACTTAACTAGACTCAAAGAACTCAAAACAAACTAAAAAGACTCAAAACAGCACAAAACAATCAAATAGACTCAAACTAGACACTAGAGGGTGAGTTGGACGAAAATTGATTTTAACTTGACTCAAAACACTTAAAAACACAAATTGGATAGATTATAACTAACTTAACATAGCGAAATAAAGGGGATTGGGTTTTTGACGAATTTAGTAAAGACAATTAAATTAAAAACTTAGATAGATTAGACACAAATTTGGGGGAAATATGGGTGATTGGCTAGCTAGAGGGTTCTTCTCCACACATGACACACTTGCATACAAAATGATTTCCAGTTGCTTTTCCAATAAACCATAACCTTAATGCCTCGGATTAACCGTGAAAAGCACTAATTAACCCTCAGATTTTCCTTAAATCGTTGAATTGGATGGACAACGCATCGGCAACCAAATTATTCTTCAATAGTTCCCTACATGATAGCATAATAGAGATGCAATCAAAGATCATTAAGCTTTGTGAAAATCATAAGCATTGACAAGGCATTCGTAACTACGAACGGCATGATACTCCTGCCAAGAATTCACTTAACGCGATCGTGACTAACAACCTCCATTACTTATAAATATAAGTTCATAACGATTAGGTGAAACGCCCTTATATTTTAGCATCAAATCCCTGCATGTAAACTAAGTGTGCACCCTTAATCAAGAAACAAGAATAAGTTCTTAATCAAACAGTTAAGTAAATTGCATTCAGGAAATCACAACTGGAAGTAATCAATTCATATTGCAATATGTTCATGGCTTTGAATTTCCCCAAGCTAAAACGAGTTTAGCTCCTCATGTTCGCAATTAAACAAAGACAATTTAAACATTAAAACAATGGATAGCATACACCTAGAAACGCTCCAACAATCCAACGTCTTGAATGGCAAGCAGGGCTCCAAGGGTCTCCTCTCCTTTCTCCTTGCAAATCAGCGGCATAATGGGATGAATGTGTATGGGTGTATATGGCACGAATTTGTAGTGAATGGTGGTAGAGGGTGGTGATCTGAATGAATGCTGCAGCAATATATTTATTGGGAGAAAAGACACGGCCTAGGTAGCATTGGAAAATGATTGGCACTCCAAAACCCAAGTGGAATGGGTTAAAACAATCAGAAACCAAGGGAAATTAGGATGACACATCAAAAACCATCATGAGGGTGCAGCACAACTAGGAAAATGGGTTCTAGAAGGGGTTGGGGTGCCACTTTTGTAGGGAGAGGAGATAAGGCTTCTAGAATCTGAAATATGTATTTTAAATGCATAATTATTCCTTATAAATGGCTGGAATTAAGGCACAAACTGATTTGGATAAGATAAGATTGGATAATACTAGATTAGGAAAGGATAAGATAGGATAATGATAGTTTGGATAAGGTTGGATAAGGTTTTGGATAATGACTCCTTCTTTTGAGCTGACTCCTTATCTTCTTTGTCTTGGATTTATTTTCTTCATCTTTTCAACACATTCCTAGCCTCTTGAACTTCAAATTCGTCCATCCATCTAGCTCTACTCATAAGCTATCATTTGATGCCCAAAACTGCCTCAAAATGCTCCAAATTGCACTTTCTTGCCAACTTTGTCATTTGGACCTACAAACACACGAAAATAACACTATAATAAACACAAACTAACTATGAAAATGCAAGAAAACAAGCTAACCAAGTCGCATAAATATGCTCCTATCATTTAACCCAAACATCCACGTGTCGTCTCCATATTTTTCTTCATTATTTTTTTCATTTGATGCCCAAAACTGCCTCAAAATGCTCCAAATTGCACTTTCTTGCCAACTTTGTCATTTGGACCTACAAACACATGAAAATAACACTATAATAAACACAAACTAACTATGAAAATGCAAGAAAACAAGCTAACCAAGTCGCATAAATATGCTCCTATCATTTACCCCAAACATCCACGTGTCGTCTCCATATTTTTCTTCATTATTTTTGGCTCCACATAGAACACACCAAACATGTGAATATCTAACCAACCTACACACATGTGAATATCTAACCACCAACCTACACGCATGTGATTATCTAACCACAAACCTACACACATGAATATCTAACCACAAACCTACACACATGTGAATATCTAACCACAAACCTAAACGCATGTGATTATCTAACCACAAACCTAAACGCATGTGATTATCTAACCACAAACCTACACACGTGAATATATAACCACAAACCTACACGCATATGATTATCTAACCTGCACACATGCGAATATTGAACCACAAACCTTCAATCATCCTCTACATAAGCATATGTTGAATATATAATCATCACACAACATATTCACCAATCTTCCAACTTTCAAAGTATTTTTGTTTCCTCAAAATCATCAATATGAAACCCGACAAGATAGGGTCACACTGAGTGAGTATATGAGACGTTTAAATAGAATGCAAGCTCCTTAAGGTCATGACACACTCCGCAAGGATTTGGTTGAGCATAAATAGCGCCGAGAAGAAGAACATTGATGATGGATAATCTTAAGTGTACTCATGTGTTAGTGTTGGTGTATTAATTTGCTAAGTTGGTGTATTAATGTGTTCTTGTGTTAAATTTAAGTGTGCTATGTTGGTATTTTCTAGTAATAAATTGAAGTGCCTTCTTGTGACAAGTCTTTTGTCTAGTACGTTGTCAAAATTACTAAAGGCTATTTGAAATATTGAAGGCATCTATTGTACATCAAAATGTGCAACAATAAGTACAATAATTATTGAAGGCATCTAAATTAATAGAAACAATAAAAAAAAATTAATTATTTTAGATGCAGGATTTAAATTTGGGTAGTTAAATCTTTTTTCTTTTTACCTTTAGAATTGATTATATTCAATCTCAGTCATTGGATTCAATAAATATATAAATATAAAACAAAAAAATAATTTGAATGTAGGCTGTTGGATCAATCAAAGGCCTGTTGATTGCATCCGTTGGATCAAAAAAGTCGTTGGTTCAACTGGTGCATGTGGCCAACATGCCCACGTGGGTGGGGCCATGCCATTTTGAAGCCTCGCGCGCTGCGCACTTCTGGGGCATGAAATGAGGGCATTTGGCGCTCAAGCGCCCGGTTTCAGTAACAATGGTGGGGCTCACATTGATTATGTAAATTATTTTTTCTACCCTATTGCATAATTACCATCAAATACAAGAGAAAATTAACAATAAAACCACTCAATAATCAAACCATTTCATCACATCAAATTTTACGATCACGCAATATTTATCATACATTCATTCTAACTAAACCCTTAAAACGCTCTCATAGAGAAAAATATGCTCTTCTTGACCAATGCACGCTGATTTTGAAGTTTTGAATCCTCCAACTAAGTTATAAATCGATTTATGCGAGTTTTTTTTCATTTGATTTCAAAAATTTTAGGATTTAGAAACAAAATTAACGTCTTTTCTATTACACTTGCCCACAAACTTAATCTAAGTTTAAGTCCGTAACAATAAATGTTCAATTTATAGACTACACTAGATATATAATTTTCTTGGCTTTTGGCTGACAACTACCACATAGATTAGTATTATCCAAACCCTTGTACTTGTTTCTGTGAAAGTAGTTAATCTTCTGGGCAAGTAGGATGCGAAAATTGATTAAAACATTGACACACAACAAACTATTTTTATGATTTCTAAACTTCACGTTGTCTATTTTATATAACTTAACAATTGAATATAATTTATACCTAGCTCTAATTAATTAAGCTTGAACTTGACAAATGTAGGAGCAAGGATCAAACATTAGCACCGAGATGACACAATTATTTAAACTCGACTTAATTGTATATCAAATTGACGAGTACTGCACCATTTCCAGTATCCACTAGGACCTTGCCTTTGTATACTAGAGTGGCAAATATGCAGCAAAGATTAAGTATGAGACAAATAGGTAAGATATATTACTCTCTTTACACCTTGACCGAGTTCTAGAATATTGATTTCATGTTTTTATTTTCTAAATAGGTGTAAAGATAAATTTATATTTGAAGTTGGTTTATGAGGGTAATTTAGGTAGTAAATTTGGGTTTAAAGTGATATTAATAGTTTGATTAAAAGTAATATGGGGTTAGAGAGTAAGTTGGGTGTAGAAAGAAATTACATGTGTTCAAATAAAATTTTCCAAAAAAAAGGGATCCCTTCTATTAAAGTGCGTAATACTCACATTCCTAGTAAGGAGAATGCACATATCCCACTCATTGCGTATTATATATTTTCACTGTATAAATGTTTACAATAATCATCATTTAACTCATAATTCTTATGAAAAATTATTCGAATTGAAGATCATGCATGCATCCAAATGTACAGAACAAGTCGGCAATGTTAATACTACTAGCATATTCATTAATTACGGTTTATTTACATGACACATTTTGGTGATAGACGACCCTTTTGGAATGATTTTTTTTAAATGTTCTTCAATAAAGATTAAAAAGTTAAATAATTCTAATTATGCGATTTATATAATAATAATATGCTATTCATAAGAATCAAATACGCATATTCTCCATATGATGCAAGTATTACTCTAATAATAATTAGCAATACAATAATTGTAATAAATAGTCAAAGAATAATTTATATGTATGCATGGTGGCATAAAAAATGGACAGGATTGATTATTAAAAGTGTATCTAAATGTAAAATGAGTAGAAATATTGAAAGTCTCTCTCGTTCAAACGTACTCTTAACTTTGGATTGTTACATTGTTTTACATGTAGTGTTTATTATTAAAAGTGAATAAATGGATTGTTACATTGTTTTACATGTAGTGTTTATTATTAAAAGTGAAATATTAGCTATAATACTTGCATATATTTAATATAATTATTATTTAACGGTCATATATGATTCATGTCAATATATATATGTAATACAATTACTACTTGATTGTCAAATAAATTAAGATTGATCACTCAAAAATGTTGAATATGTCGCTCCCTAGCTGAAAAGCATATCGATCAAAGAGTGCCATATCATTTTTCCTTATATACAAATAGGCAGACAATACAATAAGAAGGAAATTACACTTAGCAAACTCTTTTCAGAGAAAATCCTCAACAAAGAATGTTTGGCTATGGACCTATACATGCAGCACTACGAAGCTACAGTATTTGGAATTAGCCTCAACTAAATACAGACAATTAGACATATTGTTTACTGTTTAGCATTGTCCGTGTCTATTGGAATCGAGAACCTTTTCAGATATCTTTGTTTGGAATTCAAGGATCTCGAGATTTGAGCCGTTGAGGCGAGAGAGATCCGGGTCCATTTGCTGCGGACACAGATAGCTGGAAAAGATCTCAATTATGTTTAGAGTGTTGGTCATTCATAACGTAAATCTTAATTACACTCTTATCTTTTGACGTTCTTGAAACTGGTAGTGATTAAAGAAGGGAGATGATTTACACACATATTTTTTAGTCTCTCACACACTCTTATTTGATCATGTTTATTTCCATCTAATTTAATCAATTTAATTGTTAAAAATAAAAATGGGTGTGTAAGAGGCTAAAATATGTAATGTAGAAATTGGTTTCCATAAAGAACTTACATATTAAGAGTGCATGGACTCGAACAACAAACGGCAATAGGTTCGAGAAAACTTATAGGCCGTGTTTGGATGGGGATATTACACGTCTTAAGAGATTGATGCAAAGTTATGGAGTAATGAATCATAAAATGTTATATAGAGGGCTAATAGAAGTTCTCACTGAATATTGTAAAGGCATGTGAGAGGGATTTGTAAATGATACCTCCCAAAAGAGGAATTACCAAATCTTTCTTATATGCCTATGTAATGCTTATTGAGAGTTTTTCTAATCTCTTCTATATGACATTTTGTGATTCATTACTTAAAAAATTGACATCAATATATTCCTTGAAACTCTTAAAACCCACATCTAAACACAGATGTGGAGTTGATTTGATATCTTTTTAGTCAATGAAAATTATGGATATCTTCTATGTATAAAGCCAATGGAAAAGGTGAATAGTGATTTTGGGGTCACCAAGCTTCAACAAAATTATTTGGACAAAAATGCTCCCAAGACAAAAAACTTCAAAGGCATCTCAAAATAATGCATCAAATAAGGTAGGGGCATTTTCGTTATTTTAACAGTATTTTTTTAATAACGAAAATTTTTGTGTTTTTTTTAATTAATACCTCATAATAGGCTAACAATAATGTGATTCAATTTCTCTATTTTTAAACACATTTAAAACATTTTAAGAGGCGTGTAATGTCGGTTATAAAAAAAGTCTTTCGCATGCGGATAATAATGTTATTAAATTAGTTGTCAAATTATTGTTTTTATTTTATTTTAACAAATGATATTATCTACACTAAAGGGAAGGAGGTGGGCTTAGCCTCACAATGGGCTAGTAATAATGTGATTCAATCAGTTGTTTATTAAATATTATTTTCTCTAGTTTTAAACACGTTCAAAACATCTTAAGAGGTGTGAAATGCATGTTATAAAAAAGGTCTTTCACACACGGCTAATAATGTGATTAAATTACATTAAATTAGTTGTCAAATGAATGTTTTTTTTTTAACAAACGATATTATCTACACTAAAGAAAAGTGGGTGAGCTTAGCCTTACAATAGGTTAGCAATAATGTGATTCAATTAGTTGTTTATTAAAAATTATCTTCTCTATTTTTAAACATGTTCAAAACATCTTAAGAGGCGTGTAATGCCGGTTATAAAAAAAAAGTCTTTTGCATGCAGGTAATAATGTGATTAAATTAGTTGTCAAATGATTGTTGTGTTTTTTTTAACAAACGATATCATCTACACTAAGGGGGAGGGGGATGAGCTTAGCCTCAAAATGAGTTAGCAATAATGTGATTCAATCAATTGTTTATTAAATATTATTTTCTCTATTCTTAATGTAAATTCTATAGAGACCGATTTTATTATGTGAATTCAATTGCTTTAATTGGTTTATGAGGGGTTTCTTCTAACATGATCTAAGATTTTTCATTTACTTCAAATAAATGACTTTCCTTTTGTCAATTTACGCATATAAATACATTTAAAACGTGTAAGTTGTTCATAGCACGCCATGATTTAAAAAATGTCTTCGTCATTTTAGTTAGTTTTTTTGTGTTTTTTTTATTTTTTTTATTTATTTTATTTATTTTTATTTAATACCTCACAATAGGTTAGCAATAATGTGATTCAATTTCTCAATTTCAAAACACATTCAAAACATCTTAAGAGGCATGTAATGCAGGTTATAAAAAGGTATTTCGCATGCGGATAATAATGTGATTAAATTAGTTGTCAAATGATTTTTTTTTTAACAAACAATATTATCTACACTAAGGGGGAGGGGTGGGCTTAGCCTCACAATGTGCTAGTAAAAATGTGATTCAATCAGTTGTTTATTAAATATTATTTTCTCTATTTTTAAATACGTTCAAAACATCTTAAGAGGCGTGTAATGCCAGTTATAAAAAAGGTCTTTCACACGCGGATAACAATGTGATTAAATTAGTTGTCAAACGATTGTTTTTTTTTTTTAACAAATGATATTATCTACACTAAGGGGAAGGGGGTGGGTTTAGCCTCACAACGGGCTAGCAATAATGTGAATTCTATAGAGACCAATTTTATTATGTGAATTCAACTGCTTTAATTGGTTTATGAGGGGTTTCTTCTAGCATGATCTAAGATTATTCATTTACTTCAAATATTTGACTTTCATTTTGTCAATTTACGCATATAAATACATTTAAAACGTATAAGTCGCGTGTGTGCATGAAGGCTAGTCAAATAAGAATGTGGATTAGGTGTCTATGCTAAATCAATTCTTTATCTTAATAAATGGTATCATTATCATGTATAGTTTTGTCTGCGACAGTATTAGTATCACGTTTATATATGTATGAAGTTAACAACGAAAAGTCAAGTCTTCGAGTTAATAACTGATATAACAGAAATGCCACATGGCATTATTCTAGTGATTGAATTTGTTAATATAGTTAGAAGGGTATTATTGTAATTAGGATATATGACTATATAAAGGATTGTATAGCTATCATTTTCTTAAGTTCATTTGTATACATTTTCTCTAATCAATCAATACAATCTCTTTTGTTTCTCTTTACCAATTCTTTCTCTTCGTCTGTACCAATTCTTCATCTTTTGCAATGTAGTTAACATGGTATCAGAGTCATCAGGCTCATGCCATGGATTCTGGTGGTTCCACTTCTTAGTAGTTCACATTTTTTTTTCTTCCTTCTCTAGTTTAGTTTCTCTTCAAATTTTCATTAGATTTTCAATGCTTCCACAATTGTTCTTGGGTTGATTTTTTTGGGATATGAATTGAGATTTCACTACTGGTTTCTGATCTCGATTTGATATGGGTTCATCTTTTTCAAGGGAAGTAGAGAAATTGCTCGATTTGATCCGATCCCCCACTACTCTCGCGCCATAGAGTAGAGAATGTAGCTGCCTAGCCTAAAATTGAAAATTTTCCTCTTCGGACGATACGGGTGAAGCTAAATCTTGGAAAAACAATGACTGCCTACCAGATTTGGGAGTTCTATGTATTGTGGTGCCCATCCTATGATATCTATACAAACCAATTCCTCTGAGAATTGGGTTGTCGGCCTTGGAGGGTTTAGGGGCCATTGCGATTTAGGGGGATTAGGGCTTGTGAGATTAGTGGAAATTGGAAGTTTGGAAAAGCGAGCAAGACCAAAACCGAGAGCCAAGATGAAGTGGCGGCTCTGTCAAGGCGGACAGCGACGATGCCGTCCTTTAACCTCTCTTTTTACTAAGAGACTAGGATTTTGGAGGAACTAAGAAAACCTAGAAAGCTTGGAGGCGGGAGTTTTATTGAATTTCTTTCCCAAATACTGAAGAGCGAGAAAGGAAAGCCATGGTTGCTGCTAGTTGGTAGATTGATTCACCAAGGTTTCTAGTTTGCTTCCTCTGCGTGCTTTGGCTCAAGATTGAAGTTCTTATCAGGTTCTTAATTTCTGGTTTTCACAGTGCACATAATCTGTTTCATTAAATGTTTCAGTAAGAAAATGTTCGCTATTTTGTCAATTAACAAGGCTGATAGCCAAAAAGTGGTATATTGAATTTACACTCCACTTTTTCATCTTTTTTTTTTAGTCTTTTCTAGGATATTAGTGTGATATTTGGGATATTTAGGTTCAAGATTCTTCATTGCTTCAAGATCAGTGTTTGTCATGGACTTCATTTGGTTTGCTGGATTTTTGAACCATGAACTGTGCAATTTTTATGGTGTCCAATTTTGTCTCTCTGCCTCATTGAAATTCTACTGTCTCTTTATTGGGTTTGAATTGTTCAGAAGCTTATAATAGATTTAGTAAGCTATCAGGAGTGTTAATCTCCTTGGTTGATTTCTTGGAGTGTCATTCTCCTTGGTTAAATTTGGTATATGGGAAGATTTAGGAAGCTATTAGAAGTGTCAATCTCCTTGGTTGATTTGGTTTCTTGGAGTGTCATTCTCCTTGGTTAATTTTGGTGTATGGGAAGATTTAGGAAGCTACTAGGAGTATCAATCTCCTTCGTTGATTTGGTTTCTTGGAGTGTCATTCTCCTTGGTTGACTTGGTTTTTTGGAGTGTCATTCTCCTTGGTTAATTTTGGTATCTGGGAAGATTTAGTAAGCTATCAGGAGTGTCAATCTCCTTGGTTGATTTGATTTCTTGGAGTGTCATTCTCCTTGGTTAATTTTGGTATATGGGAAGATTTAGGAAGCTATTAGGAGTGTCAATCTCCTTGGTTTTTATCAGCAGTTACAAAGGTGTCAGTGGGTGCTTTCTTGTTTGCAACAGGTTAATTCTTGAAGCATGGCAGATATCTTGCTCTCACACTTCTAGATCAATCTAAATACCTGGCTACTTCAAACTTCACTTGGATACTCCAAGTTTAGTTTGAGGGGGGAGTAATAACTGATATAACAGAAATGCCACATGGCATTATTCTAGTGATTGAATTTGTTAATATAGTTAGAAGGGTATTATTGTAATTAGGATATATAGCTATATAAGGGATTGTATAGCTATCATTTTCTTAAGTTCATTTGTATACATTTTCTCTATCAATCAATACAATCTCATTTGTTTCTCTCTACCAATTCTTTCTCTTCCTCTGTACCAATTCTTCATATTTTGCAATGTAGTTAACACAAGTGACCTTTATTTTTTGTTGCATCAATTGCATCATGAGTCATGACTGCTTGTTGCGTTCCTCTAAAATATCTTGTCTTGAATTTTTTTTTTTTATTATCAAAATTGTAACAATGGTCCTTATAATCTTTCTAAACGTTGGTCTTTGCAAGATGATTTTGTTTTTTAAATAAAAAAATGGATTAGTTAGAAGCTTATCATGGCAGTTCAATCTTCGATGGGCTAGGAAGACTTACAAAGGCATTTTAGCCTCCCCTTGGTTATCATCGTGTGATTCACCAGTACCAGAAATCAAACTCAAGACGTGCCGTGTGGAATACGGGTCTACAAGATGATTTTAGAAGTGGTATATTTTTCTTGAAGTGTCTTGAATTATATGAAGAATTAATTAGGTGGAAGATGTTTTGGAATATGGGTAATGCTAGGGAGATCAATTTGAAGACAACTTTATATACTAAATAAAATGGAAGTTCATGATTGGATTATTAATTAAGGGTTGATAAATGTGTATTGGAAGCAGTATGTCAACTAGGGCTAGGTTGTATGTCCATTGCACAAAGTTGTTAACCTAGTTTTAGGGTGATAGTGTGATGTACCGTGTAGAGTGGCTGGTTTTTTCCATATTGAGCATGGGTATCACCAATTGTCCCTTGTTGTCAATTCCCTTAATTCAAGGGATGTGTATCTTACTTGTTTTGTTAGCTTTAGACGTAAATCAAGGAGCGGTATGCGGTCTTGTTTCTTCCCCCTAGCACATATATATGGGTTGTCTCTTGTACTTTGTTCTTTCATAATGAATATACAATTCACAAAATACAATATGGTATCAGAGCAGTGACCCAAACCAGCCTGTCTCTTTGGTTTTTCTTGAGATTTGTGTGCTTCTTCTTGTCCTTCAAACATGGCTGAAGAGAGCTCAATGAATTTGGAAGGAGACGGCTCCCATATTGCTCCATCATCACCACGTTCAGATATTGATATCAACCTAAATCAATGTCTTAGTTCTGTCTTGCTAAATGAGTTTAACCACCTTCCATAGGAGAAAGCAATTTCTCTTGCTCTGGGAGGATGACAAAGATTTGTTATGCCAACGGTGCTATCCCAATGCCTGAGATTACCTTACTGGATTATGATGCTTGGCTATGCAAAGACCAGTTGGTCATGTCGTGGATACTCAATTCCATAGATCGTAAGATTGCAGAAATTTTTAGCTATTCTGAATCCTCCATGACTTTTTGGAAAAATCTCAAGGAAATGTATGGAAATTAAAACAATGCGGCTCGTGTGTTTCAGTTGAAGAAGGATATTGTTGGCTTGCAATAGGAAAGGAGGCCATTTGTGCAACATCTTGGAAAGCTAACCACTATGTGTAACGAGTTGAATGTGTATCGACCACACACCATCGATGCTGTTATGCTAACTAAGAGAGCCGAGGAAGACAAAATATTCCAACTTCTAGCAAGCCCGAGCCCTAAATTCGAAGATCTTAGAAGCCATATCCTCATGAATCCCGACCTGCCTTCCTTTTCAAATGTGTGTACCACGATTCAAAGAGAAGAGGTTGGAAGGAAGGTCACCTTGGAAGTAAAGGAAAATATACCAGAAGTTAGGGCTTACTTCTCTAAACACAAACTTGTTAAGGATAGGGGTTACAAAGGAAAGAAAACTGGCTTAAAATGTAGCCATTATGATGATGGTGGGCACTCAAGAGACCGATGCTGGATTCTTCATCCAAACCTAAAACCAAAGTTTCCTAGGGATAACACAGGTGACTCTAAAGGCTCGTACAACCCTTCTTACAAGGCAAATCATGTTGCCGCAACTTCTTCCGAGGAAGCATTGAAGTTCACCACTAATCCAGCCGCACTGATCAACAAGTTTGCTGCATTTCTTCACAAGAAACAAGGTCTTGGTAATAGTGAAAGACCACCAAATTAGTGTGACAACAATCAAACTTTTTGGCTATGGTGGTGGTCACTACACAACTTTATCTTGAATGTGTGTTATGCAATTCAATGACATGCTTTGAATGAAATGGGCATGAGTTCTAGCATTTGGAACTAAATGATGAAACGCCTTCTAAGTAATAACCAAGCAAAGAATAATGAGATCATGCAACGACTTTAGAAAACAACAATGCACAGATTTTAACTCTCCAAATAAACGTTTGGGCTCAAGTCTCACAAGGTTGTAGCGTTTGTTTGAGTTCCTTCCTTCAAGCATGTTACAAAAACTAATTTTCTCTTTTATGATTACATGTGAATTCATAAGTTATAACCAAAACCAAGCATAAACAAAGAGTAAATCAAACTTTCATCCATGTTAATCATTCTCTTTAATAGCCATGCAATTACAAACCGAATCCTCATCATTGTTTTGGAAGGTACCCTAAGACACAAACAAACACACAAAAACAACTTAAAAACAACGCTTTTTGGGTTTTCAAAACAATTTTTCAATTTGTTTCTGGGATTTTCGGATTTTTAGAACAACAAATACTAAAACACACCAAAACAGCCTAAAAACACCTAAAAACAGCAAGGAACAACATTTGAAATTATGGGTGATAAAACCCTACGAATTTGTATCAAAACACTTTGGTTACCCCCCCCACACTTAAATCAAACATTGTCCTCAATGTTTCAAGCATAACCTAACACAAATAACCAACACGCAAAGAAAAACAGCAACTAAACAATCTAAATGGCAGAAACGAAATAACAACAAAGAAAAGGGTTTAGGAACGCAAATCTGGAATTGGAGCGCTCTCTAGGTCTTCCTTTGTCGAATGCATGGGTTGCCTCCCAAGTAGCGCTGTCTTTAACGTCTTGCAGCCGGACGAAGAACACAATCAGGCCCCATTGGAGCCCACGGCATGGAGTGGGATCTCCTCCACAACCTGCCCCACAAAGTTCTTGTACATTGCATCCTTGAATGGAAATGGATAGTGATGTTTGTTGATGGGTGCGTTGTGTTGCCTAAAGTTCATGTTCATGCGCCCGCCATCGGGGATTTGCTTGGGTACCTGCACCAAAGAAGGGAACCACCTATCAACTTTAATGGGAATTGGATTTGGATTAGGTGGCTTACCTATGTGATGTGATGAAGTGGCAGCAATGTGAACATTCTTCCCCATGGTGCTTTCGGCCACTTTGAGCACATTGAGGGCAGTGGTGATAGGAGCATATTTATGCGCCTTAGTTAGCTGGTTCATATGCATTTTCGTTATGTTTTCTTCGTTAAAGTAGTCTTTTAAGCTACTTTCATGTGTTTTCAGGTTTAAAGGACATATTACATGAAATGGTGCGAAATGGAGCATTTTAGAGCAAAATTGAGCCGGAATGTTGTGTAGGCTAATGGAGCACGAGGAATGGACGAGCTTGAAGGTCAAAGGAGCTTAAGACATGAAGAAATGGAAGTGAAGAACAAAGAAGTCGGAATTGGCAACCAAAGTTTCTAAAGTTGGAAGTTTCTATTCTTGGAGGTTTCCATTTTCGTGAGTTTCTATTCTTGGCTTTGGGCTTTTAGATGACATAAACCCTAAACTCCTTGTGGACCCTAAGCCTATGCCGCACCTAAACCCTAATCCTAGCCCACTTAATCAGCCACACCCTAGGGCCTAATCATTTAATTTCTGCCAAGTTAAACCCTAATCCATCTACCCTAAGCCCATGCCGCACCTAATGTTCTAGAAACCCTATTTTCTGGTGGATTTCCAACCCCTTGCCGCACCCAAACCCTAGCCCATTTGTCTAACCTGATTTCTTTAGGGTTTGGCTGCCTATATATATGTGGTTATACATCCTTTGGCCGATCATCACCCCCTCCACAATTCAGAAATTCGTCCAAACACATTCAGCCCCCTTGCCGCAGCCTTCCTTCACCAATCTGCCATATTTTCACACTTTGCCGCAACCCCCATGTCCCCTAAACACTACCATATCATTCCTTACCTACTCATCCATCCAAATAACCCCTAGAACCTGTCTCTAGTCTTTGTGCCGCAGCCAAGAGGAGGAGAGGAGCTTGGGACGTTCATGCCATTCAATTGAGGATTGCTGGAACGTTTTAGGTGTTGTCTTTCCTTTGAATTCCATGTTTAATTTTGATATTCTTTGTGTTGTGAGTATGAGGAACTAAACCCCCCTTGGTTAGGGGGGGGGGATTCGAAACCATGTATTTGCTTGCAATATGATTTGATTACATTCAGTTGTTATTTCATAAGTTGTGGATTCAATTCGTTCATCTATTTGATTGATACTTATTTGTGTATGTTGATTGAGAGTGCACGCTTAGTTTTCATGCATGAATATGATGCTAGATTATGAGGGAGTTTCACCTAATAGTTACAATCTTATAATCACAAGTAGTGAAGGTCGCTTGAAACCGATCGCGTTGAATGAATTCTTAGCATAAGTTTCATGCAATTCATAGTAACGAATGCTTCGTCAATGCTTATGTTTTTCATAGAACTTAATGATTCTTGCTTGTATCTCTATTATGCAATTCATGTAGGGAACTTGTAGGGAATGTTTTGGGTTGTCGTATGCAATCATCCAACTTAATAACTTGTGGAAAAACTGAGGGTTAATTAGTGCAATTCACGGTTAATTTGGGGCGTTGAGTATTCATAGTTTATCGGAAGAACAACTGAAAATCGTTTTGTTTGCAAGTGTGACATGTGTGGAGAAGAACCTCCTAACTAGCCTTTTAACCATCTATTTCACCAAAATCGTTTTTACAATCTGTGTTAATTCAAGTTTCTGTTTTGTTTTCAATTGTCGTCCAAAACAAATCCCCCTTTATTTTGAAGTCTTAGATTAGTTAGAAAGTGTTTTGATTTGTGTTTCTAAGTGTTTTGATTCAAGTTTTCAACCAATTTCGTCCAAATTAGTGTAGGTGCTCAAAACTGCCCAGAAAGTGGTTTTTAGGCAGTTTTGAGTCTTCTAGTTGCTGTTTGGGGTTTTATGTTTGTTTAAGTGTTTTAACCTTTAGTTTTGCATTCTTTGAGTTTAGTTTAGTGTTTTAAACTTTGTTTTTAAGTTTTTAAGTCAGTTTCCAAGTGTTTAGCAATCCCTCCTAATCCCCGGTTTAGAACGATCCCTACTTACATCTTTACTACAATTTGACAAAAAGAGGGTTTAATTTGTGTGCTTATCTATTTCGCATCAAGTGGCCGTATGGGCCTTGTACTCCACTCCAATTCCCTCGTCTTGCATGGTTCTTGATGCATCCTTTGTGCTTGGTGCTTAACAATCTAGTTCTATCTTTTCAAATTTATCAATGGCACAACAAGAATGAACAACATTAGGAGTCTCAATGGATTCAGAAATTTTAAAACTAATCCTGTCACCACCAAATGCCATAGTTACTAATCCTTTGGCCACATCAATCTTCGTTTGAGCCGTTTTCATAAATGGCCTTCCAAGGAGGATGGGCAATGAAGGGGCATGGTCCGATTCATCCATTTCGAGGACATAGAAATCCGTGGGGAAGACTAAATGATCAACCTGCACTAAAACGTCTTCCAAAAGTCCCTTTGGATAAGCGTTAGATCTATCGGCCAATTGTATAATAACGCCATCATTTTTAAGCTTTCCTAGATTCATAGATGCATAAACAGAATATGGCATGACATTTATAGATGCACCTAAATCTAACATAGCATGATCAAACCTCGTATTGCAGAGACATTCTCGCTTACATGTACCACCTCTTTCTCCCGAATCTGTTTCCTTGTTGTACAAAGCTTCTTCAAAAACTTGGCATACTTCGGGATTTGCTTTATAGCATCGAGGAGAGGGATATTGACATGCACCTTTCTAAACGTGTCAAGAACGTCTTTTTCCTTTTCTTCGTTCTTGGCTTGCAAAAATCTGCTAGGAAAGGGTACATTCGGAGGAATGACATTAGAATTAACTTGAATTGGACCTTCCTTACCTATGGTGGCCGAATTGGAATGCTTGGGTGGTTGCGGCAAGGACTGCTCAATCCTTGCCGTGGCCTTTGCTTGGTCCTCCTCCTCAATTTGAAACTTCTCGTCCTTCTTGGGGGTAGATTTCGATGGTTGTGGCTCAGTTCCTACTTCTTTCCCGCTCCTTAGCGTGATGGCCTTGGCAGTTTCGACTCCTCCCCTCGGATTGACAACAGTTGAACTTGGCAACTTGCCTTGCTCTCGAAATTGGCCCATGAACAACGCAATATGCCCTACTTGCTTTTCCAACTCATCCATCCTTTTGTCTCTATTTTGCATACCCTGCGCCATAAAAGTTAGTAATTGAAAAATCTGATCATTATCAATGGACGAACCTGAATTGGTTTGGGTAGGTTGTGCTTGAGGTTGTGTGGATGCAAACGGCTTTTGATAGAAACCCGGGGGTTGTTGCCTAAATGGGCTTTGTTGTTGGCCTTGTTGGGGTTCTCGCCATTTGAAATTTGGATGATCCCTCCATCCCGGATTGTATGTATTCGAAAAGGGATCATTTCTTTGTTGGTATGGCTGCCCAAAACCCACGGCATTGAGTGTCTCCCACCCTCCGTTCTCAATCAATTGTGGGCACTTGTCTGTGAGATGTCCTTGCATGGAGGACACGCCACAAGCACTTACATTTTGTAATTTTGGTCCTTCCACAACCTGAGAAAGAAGAGTAGTAAGGTTAGCCATTTGATTTTGAAGTTCGGAGATGGCACTTACCTCATTCACTTGGTGTTGCCGTGGGGTGTTTCTTTGCCCAACACCCTCGTATTGTTGAGCGTTCAACGCTCGATTAGCAATCAAAGTCTTTGCAGCCATGGGGGTCTTGTCCACCAAGGCTCCTCCCGCTGAGGCATCTAGCATTTGGCGTTCGATTGGTAGAAGTCCCTCGTAGAAGTATTGTAGAAGAAGTTCCTCCTTCATTTGATGCTGTGGACAAGAAGCAACAAGAGATTTAAAACGTTCATAATAAGTAGGAAAAGATTCACCTTCTTCTTGTTGAATTCCACTTATCCTTTTTCGTAGGAGGATGACTAGAGAAGTTGGGAAAAACTTCTCCAAGAAAGCTCGTTTCATGCTCTCCCAAGATGTGACGGTTCCGGGAGCTAATTCATACAACCAATCTTTTGCCTTTTCCATGAGAGAAAAGGGAAAGGCCTTCATCTTCAATATACTCCCGTCAACATTGATTGGAGTCATGCTTGAGCACACCACCTCGAACTCTTTCAAGTGCTTGTTAGGATCCTCCATGGGCAACCCATGGTACTTCGGAATATGGTGTAGCAAACTTCACTTTAACTCGAATTCATCGATCTTCTCAGGGGCTGCCCTAGGGTATTGGATGCAAAGAGGGGCTGTATTGGCCAAATCCGAGGCAGAAAGCTCCTTGATGGTTCGATTGTCGGCTGCCATGGTTGGTGTTTCCTCTTTAAAGCTTGCCGTGGCCTCCTCTTCAACCTCAACTTCTTAATCTTCTAATTAAGGTGCCTATACACAGCACAAAAACAAAACACACACACACGGTGCAAAATTCAAAAACAAAACAGAAACTAAACAATTTAAACAAGACTCAAGACAAGGTATTAATAACATTGCTAATCCCCGGCAACGGCGCCAAAATTTGATGTGATATTAACTAGCACTCAAATTAAACCCTCTTTTTATCAATTGTAGTAAGTATGTAAGTAGGGATCGTTCTAGGCCGGGGATTAGGAGGGATTGCTAAATCACTTGAAAACTGACTCAAATGCGTAAAAAGAAGTTTAAAACACTAAACTAGACTCAAAGAATGCAAAACTAAACTTTAAAACACTAAAACAAACCAAAAGACTCAAAACAGCAAACAAACACTCAAAACTGCCTTAAAGCACTTTCTGGGCAGTTTCTGACACTAAGGAAGAATTTAGACGAAAATTGATTATAACTTGACTCAAAACACTTAAAAACACAAACTAACTTGACTTCTAACTAATATGACTCAACAAAGAAAAGGGGGATTGATTTTGGACGAATTTCAAAACAAAAACAAAACTTTGTAAATTGGACAGATTCTAAAACGAATTTGGTGAAAATGAAAGGATGGAAGGCTAGCTAAGGGGTTCATCTGCACACATGTCACACTTGCATACAAAACGATTTCCAATTGCTTCTCAATAACCCATGAATTCTCAATGCCCCAAGTTAATTAGGTCCGCTTAAATTAACCCTCAGAGTTTCCTTAAGTTATTGAATTGGATGAATTGCATACGACAACCCAAAGCATTCCCCACAAGTTCCCTACATGATTGCATAATAGACATACAAGCAAGAATCATTAAGTTCTATGAAAACCATAAGCATTGACGAAGCACTTGTTACTATGATTGCATGAAACTTATGCCAAGAATTTACTTAACGCGATTGAGATCATCAACCTTTACTACTTGTGAATATAAGTCCATAACGATTAGGTGAAATTTTCTTATATCCTAGCATTCAATTTATGCATGATAATTAAGCGTGCACTCTCAACCAACACACACAAATCAATGTAATTCACATAGATAAGTAAATTGAATTCACAACTTATGAAACGCAATTAGAAGTAATCAAATCATATCGCAAGCATAAACATGTATTTCGAATCCCCCCTAGCCAAGGGGGATTTAGTTCCTCATACTCGCAAAGCAAAGATACATAAATTTAGAAATTAAAATCCAAAGAAAGAAAACACCTAGAACGCTCCAACTTGGGAGCAAGCGCATCCAAGAATTCTCCTTCCTCCTTGCTACGGCAGAGAAGTTTAGAACAGGTTTTTGGGGTTATTTATGGTGTAGAATGGATGGGGAATGGTATGGAAAGGTTTAGGGTTGATGGGTGGTGAGGCTAGGGGTTGTTTTTGGCAGAAATTATGGAATATGGTGGTGGAAAGGTGCGGCAAAGAGAGGCTATGCTCCTTTGAAGGTTTATGGAACCCCACGGCATGGAGGGGTTTTTCCACAACTTGTCCTACGCAATACTTCATTCTTTGGGTCCTTGAATGGGATGGGATAATGATCCTTTCTTATTGTCGTGTTTTTCTTTTCTATATCAACACGAATTCTCCCACGACGTTGAATTCGATTAGGTACCTGCACCACACGAGGTAACAACCTATTAGTTGAAATGGGAATCGAATTTGGAATAGGTGGCTTACCTTTGTACGGCAAAGAAGTGGTAGCACTATGAACATATGCACAAGGGGTGCACTGCTTGTTGTTCACTTCAATTCCTTCCTCGATGGTGGGTTGTGGTACATTCTTGTTGACTAGTGTTGAACATTCCTGCCCTATATTTTCAATTACATTAATAGGACAACAAGAACGAACATCATTAGTATTCTCAACCGATTCAGAAATCTTAAAGTTAATCATATCACCACCAAAGGCCATAGTTACTGCTCCCTTGGCCACGTCAATCTTGGTTTGAGCCGTTTTCATGAATGGTCATCCAAGTAAGAGTGGTGATGGTGGAGAGTGGGTAGAGTCCTCCATATCAAGCACATAGAAATCTGCAGGAAAAATCAAGTGGTCTACCTGCACCAAAACATCTTCCAACACTCCCTTGGGATATGCATTAGATCGATCGGCTAATTGAATAATAACGCCATCATTTTTAAGTTCGCCTAAATTCATAGATGCATAAACAGAATATGGCATGACATTAATTGATGCACCTAAATCTAGCATAGCATGCTCAAATCTTGTATTACCAATTACGCAAGGGATTGTGAAACTACCCGGATCTTTGCATTTAGGTGGTAGCTTCCTTTGCAACATTGCAGAGACATTCTCGCTTACATGTACCACCTCCTTCTCCCGAATCCGCTTCCTTGTTGTACAAAGCTTCTTCAAGAACTTGGCATACTTCGGGATTTGCTTTATAGCATCGAGGAGAGGGATATTGACATGCACCTTTCTAAACGTCTCAGGAACATCTTTCTCCTCTTCTTCGTTCTTGGCTTGCAAAAATCTGCTAGGAAAAGGTACATTCGGAGGAATGACATTAGAATTAACTTGAATTGGACCTTCCTTACCTAGGGTGGCCGAATTGAAATGCTTGGGTGGTTGCGGCAAGGGTATTTCTACCCTTGCCGTGGCCTTTGGTTGGTCCTCCTCCTCAATTTGTAACTTCTCCTCCTCGTTGGAACGTGACTTGGATAGTTTGAGGTTAAATCCGACTTGCTTTCGACTTCGCAAATGCATAGCTTTTGTAGATTCGAATCCACCCTTCGGATTGACCACCGTTGAGCTAGGCAACCTTCCTTGCTCACGAAATTGCCCCATGAACTTGGCAATTTGTCCCACTTGCTTCTCCAAGTTGTCCACCCTCATGTCTTGGATTTGCCTCTCTTTGTTTTGAGTTTGGACTTCCTGCGTCAAAGTGTTAAGTAATTGGAAAATCTTATCATTATCACTTGAATCACCTGAATTGCTTTGGGCAGGTTGTGCTTGGGCTTGTGGTGGTGCCAACGGCTTTTGATAGAAACCTGGGGGTTGTTGCCTAAATCTGCTTTGTTGTTGGCCTTGTTGGGGGTCTCGCCATTTGAAATTCGAATGATCACGCCAACCGGGATTGTAAGTATTGGAAAACGGGTCACCACGTGATTGGTATTGGTTGCCATATCCCATGGCATTGAGTGTCTCCCACCCTCCATTCTCGATCAATTGTGGGCACTTGTTCGTATGGTGGCTTTGCATGGAGCATACGCCACAAGAAGCTACGGGTTTGACTTTTGGACCTTCCACCACCTGAGAAAGCAGCGTAGTAAGGTTAGCCATTTGATTTTGAAGTTCGGTTATGGCACTTACCTCATTGACTTGATGTTGCCGTGGCATGCTCCTTTGTCCAACACCTTCATATTGTTGAGCGTTCAACGCTCGATTTGCAATCAACATCTTTGCAGCTGATAGGAGCATAGTTATGCGCCTTAGTTAGCTAGTTCTTATGCATTCTTGTTATGTTTTCGTCGTTAAAGT